>JASTUB010000075.1:0-45182 GCA_031124825.1 Saccharomycopsis vini
ATTATACTTTGGTTTCTCTTTATTATTATACTTTGGTTTCTCTTTATTATTATACTTTGGTTTCTTTTTATTATTATACTTTGGTTTCTCTTTATTATTATACTTTGGTTTCTCTTTATTATTATACTTTGGTTTCTCTTTATTATTATACTTTGGTTTCTCTTTATTATTATTATTATTATTATTATACTTTGGTTTCTCTTTAATAAAAACTTTTCAAATTTCAAACAAACCGTAAAACTACCCACCCGTGAAAAAGCGCGTTTATTAACGATCAATAAATTTCAATTTATTTGAAAAAAAGAATTTATGATTTTATTTTGTCATTTGTTTATTTTTTTTTTAAATGATTATGGGGCTCAGAGAAAAAAAAAAAATTCCCCCATTTTTGTGAAACATGATAATTTAGGAGAATGGGGTTTTATTTTGGGTTACTAACTAGGAGCAGAGCGCGTCGAAAGTGTAGAGGTTTTGGCCCCCTCACCTCCATATTTATTTATTTATATATGTATGTAGATATATAAAAGAACATCAATTTCAAATTTTGGAAACTTATGATCAAAGTGATCAAATTCATTAATTTTAATTGAAAAAGAATTTTTGTATAAAAGGCAGGTTTTGTAAAAGAAAAACAAATGCTTCGGTGAAAGGAGCTTCGTCAATTTTAAAAAATTCGGTACTCTGAGAATGTGATTCATAAATTCATTATGAAGAATTAATTAGTAAAAAAACATAAATCCTTATTTTCGTATATCTTAAATAAAAACTTGAATTTCATTTTTTATAGATATTCATTCTTTGATTGATGAGGAGAGGAGGTGGGGGTAGGTTTGTCAAGTTCAAAATTAAGAGGTTTAACATACCGTGACTATTTTTGGTTCATTGATTTCTCTGTTTTTAGATTAATGATGATAGATATAATAATACAAAAATGACGATAGATATAATGATACAAAAATAATGATTAAAACCAAAAATTAACAATATTTCTTTAAATAATTAGAATGATATTTATACCCGAAAAAAATAGAAAATAAAAAATATATATGTACTTTAGATATCAAAAAATAAAAGAATAAATACAAGAAAAGAAAGAAAAAAAAAAACCCATTAAAATAAACCAAGAAAAGTGTATATATAAATACAAAAAAAAAAAAAAAAAGTCAACCTTTAGACAATCACTTGACTATTTTGAATCAATTGAATTGATCCTGAAATTCCGGCACTATTAGTTGATGATAAAATCGGAAAGAACAATTCATCATAATTAGTCAATAATTCATCACTAAAATCACTTCTTTGACTAGATGGAGTGATTTGACTATCAGAAATCAAAGAATAAGGAACAGTGTTTGTTTCATGATTTTCTGGAATTACTTGAAATGAATCAAAACAAGATAAATATTCTTCATCATTGGATGAAGCAAAAGGTGAGGATGAATCCGATAATGAAAAAAATTCACCAGTTGTTAAAGATGATGATGATGATGATTGGTCAAATAATTTATCAACTGGTTCAGTAGTTTCATGGACCACTCCTCTAGTGACCCCAATATCTCTTAATAAAGATTCAACTACTTGAGAATCCCGATTTGTGAAAAAAATCCGAATAATGACTTTTTCTTTTGAAGTATTTATTGTTGAAACCGGTAAACAACCGAAACTATCAAAAATTTCTTTAATTTCTTTAGAAACAATTGCAATTTCATTTTTATAATTTTCAATTTCTTCAGTTAAAGAATCGACAAAATTTTCATCCATAAAATTGATTGAAGGAATTGTTTTCAATTGAGGTAAACTGATATTAAATTCAACAACTGAAGAAATCATATTCATATTTGGAGAATTATCAGTTCCAATTATTCTCAAGACATCAACAACATAAGATTTTTTTTCAGCAAGAAGATAATTATTTCTTTTAGTTGATTGACAATTCAAACAATTCAATTTATCCCCACCATTATTGAACAAAGCTCTAGTACTAGCAGTTAAATTATAAATTGCATCTTTAGTGACTTGAGCACTATAATTTGAATAATATCTTTTATTAAAACGAGCAAAATTATTTCCTGGAAAAGATCCATAATTTGGGGTAAATTTGAACCCGCCTCTTTGGAACCCACGACGAAATAATGCGGCTTGATGGAAATGATTTGAAGGTTGTTGTTGAGTTGGAGTAATTTTCAATTTAAAACCTGATTTTAAAGAATTTAAAAAAAAATTTATAACTTTATTGAATATTGATTTTTGAAAATGAGAAAAATAAGCATTTGAATCGAATGATGAATAAAATCTTTGATGATTTTTTCCTAATGATGAATATAAATGATTTTTTTTATTATAAATAGGTACCCGAACTGGCGATAATAAAGGTGACGAAGATGCTAGAATATTTCTATTCAACAAAGAAGAAGAAGAAGAAGAAGAAGAAGAAGAAGAAGATGTAGACTCGATAAATGAATCTTGAAATCTTTTTGCTCCTTTCTTTGCCAACGCCACCAATGATTTGATGTTGTATTGTGTATTTGACACCATTGGTGAGATTTTTACACAATACTCCTATTAAATCAAGGCAAGTTGATAAAAAGAATATAGTTTTGAATTAAAACAATAAATTGGAATATAATCTGGGTTGGGGATAATGAAACTTAAGGGTTAAAAATTCAATCATCTCTTTGCGATGACCTTTTTAAACCCTTTCTTTTTTTTTTTTTGCTTTTCTCCGATCTCGCTTTTTGCATCTGTGCTCATAACACCATACTGTTACATAACAAATGACTAATCAAGATATACATAATAGTTTTTTTTTTTTTTTTTTTAACATATTTCTTGATTAATTTCATATTTTTCTTATTATTAATTTAATATTTTTCTTTTTATTAATTTTATACATATAAATTGTATATATATATTGGGCTTTCTGAAAAACTATTCCATGGGTCTGACCCAAACAATAGTTTGCAAACCACAATGTGAATTCTTCATGAGCTATATATAACATCATATCATACACTTTTCATCGACAAACAATATTTTTATTTAAGCGGCGATATTAAGACTACTACTAACAACTATATTGGTCATTTTGTCAGGCATTACCGATTGACATACACAACATGTTTCATATCACGACCACATCCAACATAGTGAGACAAGTAACTATTATAGTGACTCAATTTCTTTTCACTACTTGTATATTTAGTTTTTACAGGCTATTTTCGCGGTGGAGTTTGAAAGTTCAAGCAGCCTACCCTTTGGTGGGAAGCCCAGGAGTTTTATCAGATGCTATGAATTACTGGAAATTCACCAAATCAGTTGATACGACTGGCTGTTGGAAAGAAATGGTAGTATTAGTATTAATAGCGTTATCCTGGCACCTAACTGCTCTATTCTCTCTATTCACGGCAAACGCTTCACCTGCAATTTTAGAACCACTGGGGCCCAGTTACGACTATGAGTATTCCATAAGGGGTAGTGATTTTGTGTATAACAAAACACTCATTGCCAATTATGCAAGCAATTTCTCATTGTCGCTAGATGATGACAGAGCTGAAAATTTCTTAGGTTGTGCTATATCGGCAATGCCAATGATCGGTGAATGTTTACCTGTTATTGTGTCAGCAGTTACTTCTGGGCAAGTCAACACTTTAAGTGGTTGGGTCAACCCTGGGCCAGGGGCGGCATATCAAGGAGCTCTCTCTGACTTCATGCCTAGTGGAGGGATTCAGGTCAATATAGAAATGCCAGTCATCAGCAATATGACACAATATAGTATGTTAGATGCAAATGATGGACCAATGGGGCTAGACGACGACATGAATTTTAATGTCACTGAGCCGTATAAAGGCATAGTTAGCCTCCCAATAGACAGGAATCTTTTGGATTTGACTACTTCATACTATGAGCAAGTCAAATACGATACTTTACCCTCATATAATTTTAAAGTTAGTAGTGCCTACCAAATGAATACTGCGACAGATTTGACTGGTATAGTGCTTTGGGACTATGATATGGGCATATCTTCAGAAGCCATGTCATATGTTGCAGATGATTCTAACACACTGTTATTCAACGTTAGTGCCTCATTTTCTGACAGCTTATACAACATGTGCATGCATGCAGATGTAGTGTACCAAAATGGCTTTAAAGTAGAGGCTATGACCGGAAAAACCGTATGCGAAAACTTGCACTTTGATGAATTCGCTGGGGAAGGTGCTAGTTCTGAAGCAACAAATACTGCAAATATATTGTTATACAACTCCACTCAGAAAGATGCTAATATAGTGTTAATAGAAGTCCTCTATAATTCTCTTGGAACCATGAATGTAATGATGGCACAATCACATATCAGCAACGTTTCTGTACTAACAAAGGAGGGGACACAAAGTGTTAGTTTCCTGCCAATTTATACTACTATTAAGAGTAGTCCTTCCCAAAGAAGTATAATAAACAGTGAGATTCTAGCATTTGTGGCTAATGACGTGTGTAATTTAGGGAAATGTGTTTACTATAAAGCTCAGCAAATACATTATCAACTCAACAAAGTTATTATAACTATATGTATATTAGCTGGGGCTGCTATATGTCTTTTTGTCATAGAGAAAATGACAAGAACAGACTCATTTTGTCTTTCAGCGTATTGGTTGCAGCATGAATTATTCAATGACGATGGTACTGATTCTCAACCATTAACTGAGAGGTGGCGTCATCAAAAGGTTGGGATTTATATGAACACAGAGAACATTGCTCGTTATGGAGTACATGATAGAAATGCTTATGAGTACATCAAAGATAAGTCAATAGAGTAGTCCCGCTTGTCAATCATACATAAAACACACACACACACACACACACCGGTGAAAAAAAAATTGGTGAAACTCACGCAGATATTTGAATTGTTATATGATATTTGCAAAGTTTCTGGTAATATCAATAAAAAAATTGTTTTATTTCATGTAAGCAAAAATTAAGTTTCCGTAAATTATCAATTTTTAAGTGTGTTGCATGCCTGTAAAGTATATTTAACAAAAATTCTACATCGGTTCGAGTTTTAGTAGTACCTTCGTATATATTTTCTTTTTTGATATTTTTTTCTTTATTATTTTGAAAATACTTGAGATCTTACTTTAAATATTGTTCATTTTGTTTGAGCTTTGCTTTATACTTTGATCAAAATGGATACAGAAATATCAACATTTATTATCATCTTAATCTTTTCAAACTTGCTGGCTATATAAAGATTTATTTTTCGTCAAAACAAAAAATCTAAAATTCATTTAACTAAAAGCTCATCAAAGCTTTTTTTTTTTTTTTTTTTTTTTGTCAGATTTATAAAATTTCTAAATTCACGAGAATTAATAGTGAATTACGAGAAAATAAAATTGATCTAGATCGCAATATTTAATCTTTCTCAAATAAACTAAATATAAAAAAACATTCACAATAAATGTTATTTTCGTCTATTTTTGTTTATATATATTCAGCATTATTGTTGAGAATTTTCAAATTTTTTGTTTTATCTTTAACATAATTTAAAATGATTTTTCTTACTGGTTTGAAATTTTACAGACATTATTATTAGTACGAATAAAAAATGTAAAGGTGACAAAACTAGAGCCTTTGAATTCTTTAGTTGTACTGTGCGGGGGTTATGATACCTGATTCGAAAGAATCCTGAATAGTTTTTGTACCGCTTATATAATATTGTGAAAACCCGGTTGGTCGACACATACCCTTTAATTTAGACTCCAAACTAAGGTGTGTGTGATTACTCAAAATAAAGAATATGAGGATAATTTTTTTTTTTTTTTTTTTTTTTGTAAGACACAAACAAATTTTTTTTTGTCTTGGTGAATGCATACATTTAAAATTAAATTAAATTAAATGATTTATTTATTTAATTATTATTATTATTTTTTTTTTTCTGCAGAAAGGAGAAAAATAATAGAAAAAATAAAGTTCAACTCAATAATATTACATAATTATTAACAGTGTGTGGTCCTGTCAAGATTCTTTTTTGTGAGCTGATTTTACAGCAACTTAATTAAACTTATTTATTGAAATCAGGTCATTTTTGTAGTTTAACAAACCATAATGAAAAGAAAAATGGAAATTGAATATAAATTTCAACAAGAATAAACAAATATCTATTTAAACAATAATTATTAACCCTTTTTAGAAATATTTTTTTATATATATATATTGATTCAATTCTATACGGAAATAATCAATAATACTTATTTTAACTCCTTTTTGAAGGTTTGCTATTTTTTTATTGATGTATTCCTACATATTAGTTCATTTCATTTTCATCTCATTTCATTCACCCATTAAAGTTACGGGTTATTATCATGTTAGAAATTAAGGCAGGCGCTTTTTTTTTTTTTTTTTTTTTATACATATTTTTTTTATTTTTTTCTTATTATCGACTGGAGGGACTCTTTAGTAAAAAATAAACATATAAAATAAATATAAAATGATATAGTTAATAATATTAAGAAGCAAACTAGTTGAAAGATAAATGATGATAGTAATGTTGAATAGAAAAAAAAAAAAAAAAAATAAAAAATTAATAATGAATTAATTTCAATTAATATTAGATGAAGCCATATATATGTATATATATATACATGATGATTCATGTAAACAGAATATGAAACATTTTCATAAAAAATTTGGACAGAGCTTTGTTAATGATGAATATTATCAACTGAGGAAAATAGGTAAAGTGAAGAAGAAGACTAATGATTATTGTCTATTATAATTTGCGTTTATAAATAAATAAATAAATAAATAAATAAATAAATAAATAAATAAATAAATAAATAAATAAATAAATAAATAAATAAATAAAGTCTATATAAGAATATTTCTCCTTTTATTGATCCATACAGGAGCAAGCTTTCCCCCAAAAAAAGTTCCTTTTTTTTTACTTGTGATTTTTTTTTCAAAAAAAAGGTGGCAGTTGACGTGCTGCGTTTGTAACTGACTACGAATCAAGGCTCTTCATTCTGGTTTGTGTTGAAGTCATTTGATACTATCAAGCTGTAAAAAAAAAAAAAAAAAAAAAAAAAAAAAGTGTATGACGAAAGTCAATTTCTAGAAACTTGAACGAAAATCTTATATTTTCAAAAAATTTTGAATCACGAACTTCTAAGTTGTAAGTTGTAAAAAAAAGTTTGTGTTTTCAATGCTTCAAATAAAGCAAGATGGACGATAGAATTTTTTTTTGTATTTTTTCACCAAATTTACACAAATTAACAAGATTATAAAAAAAACATAGTAAATATATATATATATTTTATAATTATATAAAAATTGGTGCTATTTTCATATATAATGTGATTATTAATAACATTAGGTATTACTAATTAGATTTGTAAGATGCTTACGAATGAGCTTTTAATCGTAACCTAAAAGAAAAAAAAAAAAAAAAAAAAAAAAAAAAAATCAAAAACAGTATAATCCAACCGTATTCACAACATTTATAATGACTTCATAACATTTTAACTATAGTTACTATATCAAACTTATTCTTATTAGTTGAATTGAATTCCTTATTTCCTTAACATTCTTATGTCCGTTTATACCATATTATTGATTAGTAATCTAGTTTCAATATACCAGCAGTAAAATAAATTGATATAAGTATCACTTGGGTTTGCTAATTGACCCAAAACTTTTGGAAGATGGTATCTATTTTATATTTACAAATTAAACAACAAACAAAACCAAAAACAATAATATTAATTCAAAATGTCATCTGATCCAAAACCGGTAGTTAAAGTATCTTCTAAATCTGAAATTAAAGTTGCAATTATCTTTGATTCAAATAGAGGTAGTACAAAAAGAGTTGCAGAAGCGGTTTTTGAAGGTGCTAATAAAGTTGAAGGTGCCAAAGTTGATCTTTTCGCTGCAGCTGATGCAGTAACCAAAACTCGTGAGCTTGAAAATTATGATGCATTCATATTTGGTTGTCCAACTCATTTTGGTTCAATATCATCTGGTCTTAAACAATTTTTTGAAGCTACTTCACCGATTTTTGGTAAAAGAGGCTGGCAAGATAAAATGGCAGCAGGTTTTACTAATGCTGCCTCACAAGCCGGCGATAAAACCGGTGCATTACAGGATATAATTACTTTCAGTCTTCAACAAGGTTTAATTTATGTGCCACTTGGAATTGCTCCATCAAATAATAAAGTTATCAGAAATGAAAACGTTTTAAATAGAGCTGGGTATTTCAGTGGTTTGGCAACTCAATCTTACGTGGATGGTACAGAAGAAAATCAAATTGAAGAAGCTGATATTCGTACTGCTAAATTTTTTGGTGAAAGAGTTGTCAATGTTTTCAAGAAATATTATGCTTAAACATTTTTATCAGATCATTTTAATATATTAAAAGCTTAACACCTAAAATATCTGCATTGTAGTCACTAAAACCCAACCTGTTGAGAAGATGAAAATGTAATTTTTTAGTAGTAAAAAAAAAAAAAGAAAAAAAAAGAAAATACTTCTTGCGATACATGATAATTACAGTTTCACGCAGAAAATTATCGTTGACACAAAAAAAGGTGTAATCTTACTTGGTAATAATATTTACAAGTTATTTGGAAATAGGTAATGATGATATAAATCAAATTAATTATAGCAGAGCCATTATTAGTATAAAAGGTTTCGAGTAGTAAGAAGAAAAAAAAGACAAAAAAAAAAAAAAAAAAATTTAATAAAATCAATGAAAAGACAACTAAAACAAAAAGCTAAAACACGTTACTATAAAAAAAATAAAAAATGAAGAATATGCATAAAACAAAAGTATAAGATAAAAATTTTAAGAAGAACCAAAAGGAAGAATTATCAGCATTTGAAATCCAAAATAAAAAAGAAATGAAGTAGACAAAGCAGATCCACAAAAAATAAAAAATAAAAAAGTGCTTTATGAATATACATATATATCTATATATGAATCTTTAGAAACGAAGGGAAAAAAAATAAAAAAAAGGTATTTTTTTTTTTTTTATATATATATATAATACAGTAAAAAGAAAAGTATATGGTTGACTTTGTAACCCCACAAGATCAAATAGACTATTTCTCTCATTTGATGATGATTCTATCTATACTATTCTTTGTAGACGCAGTGACTGGAGTTGGGTTAAATTTTTGAGGTGTCATTGGGTTTGATTGATTTTCATTTAATAAGGAACTATTCATCAATGACAAGGAGGTATCATTTGTCTTTGAAGTTTGGTTAGTGTAAGAATCATCGATTAAAGATTCTTGATTTGAAATGGATGAAACTGTATTGTGGTTATTGGTATTGGTCGGGAAACAAGATGAAGGTTGAAAGTTTTTAACCGGGGTGGAATGATGTTGAAAAGTGGAAAAATCATCAACTTCTTCATTTTGTTGTTGTTGAATATCTTGAAGCGGACTGCTTGTTGCTCTTAATTTTGCAGCAGCTTTCAATTTGGATCTTTTAATAGACTGACGTTTATTTTGAAACCAAATTTGAACTGCCTTTTCGTCCATTTTTACTCTTTCAGCAATTTGTTGTCTTTTAAGTTTGTTTGGATTTGCACTCTGTTCAAATTCCATTTGTAAAATCGACAATTCATGAGAACTAGTACGTCTTCTTTTACGTCTAGCCAATTGAGCATTATCTATTGAAGGTTCTTGAGAAGGAAATGTAGCAAGAGAATGACTGATAAATGCAAATACTTGTTGATTTTTTTTTTTCTTTGGTTTCGAGACAGAAAGAGAAACAGGTGTCTCTGAAGATGCTTTTGGAGGAGAATTTCTTGATTTGAGAGGGTATGTGTTATAAGAGTTATTATACGATTGAGAGATTGTGGAAGGTCTTGGTGGAGTTGAAAGAGCTGATGGGCTGTTGTTTCTAATTATCACTGGAGGAATTTGTAAAGATGACAGCTGATGATCATAACTAGATAAAAAATGTGTATTATTAGTGAGATCAGAATCAAATGGAGGATAAGTACGAGTTTGTTGATAATAACCGGCTGCAGAAGAAGGACGAGGATGTGGAAGAGTTAATGGAAGAGAATTTGGTGAATCATTATGTATCAATGAAGAAATAGGTGGTAAAGAAAATGATTGAGGTTGGTATTGACATTGTTGATACTGATGTGCAGAATGTGGTTGTGGTTGGGAATTTGGTGATTGTGGTCTGTTATAAGAGAGTGTCATTGGATATTCTGCCATTTAGTTACGTTGAAGAAAAAAGGACTATAGTGGGACTAACAAATAACCAAAGAAAAGTATGTGGATTTTATATATAAATCAATATATATATGTATATATATATAAAAAGACAAAAAAAACAAATGCAAAAACAAAAAAGAAAAGAGTGATGTGAAAATAAAAGAGTGTAAAGATCTATCAACAATCCAGAAAGAGTTAACAAAACGAGAGAGTATATATATTATTTCAAATAAATAAATTCCTTCAAGCCCAACCAAATTGTAATTTTTATGTGTAAATTGAAATTCATTAATTTTTTTTTATTTTTTTTTTTTTTTTACTTTTTTTTTTTTTTTTTTTCAGGTTTCACATAGTTCGACACGAAGAAAACAGTGAAGAATATGAAAGGAGGCCTGTTCAAAAAGGGGGAAGGAAGGGCAGTAAATAGCGTTGAAGGGGTTCTCTTCGTGTCTATTGGTGGTAGGAAAGAGCGGTAGGCGTGTTAGTTCTATGTGGCTGCATGTGATGCAATGTAATGCAAATTCAACTGCGATGGATAACATTTTCTCCAAATATATACAAAAATTAGTCCAACTATAGTAATCTAAATTAATAACACCTACTCAATTAGATATATCTACATATTGTTGTCCTTTTCCCTTTTTCTTTTTTTTCTTTCTTTTGATGCCTTAAAAATCAAATGAACCAGGCACCTTGACCTTGACAATCATTCCCCCTTCTGTTGTTTTGATTCCCTCTTCATCTTTACAGGCTTCATTGATTACTGTATTCGCTGTCGTTTCATATATATCAATTACCATAGGCATCCTTGTTGATGGTTCAACAAATTTTCTGCCACCTTCAATTTCTTTCCACCAGCTCATCGTTTGAGGATATTTGGTTACAATTATCAAATGAATTTTCTCGCAAAATTTCCGTACTTGTTGGTCATTTTCAATCCAAAGACCACGTTGAATAGTTAGTTTCAAGGTTTCTGTATCTTCATGTAGATACTCATTCATACAACAATCTTTGTGTTTGTCAATAATAATCATCAATAACCAATAAAATACTCTTTGGAACTCTACCATATTTGTCTTTTCAATTGATTGTGATATTGTTGGTATTATTCCAATATAATCATTACAAAATGAGCGTTCCACAATATACTTCATCATCCCAATAATTTTCTTTTCATTAAGTTTGCGCAATTCTAAATATATTTTGTGAACATTGGAATATATTTCTAATTCAATGGCACATAAAAATCGAAACAAAATATGATTAGGCTGTGTTGCTGGAGTACAAAATTTCCATTTTTTAAATTTTGTTATAACCAGTTTGCGATGCTTACTATTAGCTCGAAACTGCCAATGGCTCCAAATGTAACTTAATATCATCTCAATTAACCCATTACTGATGATTTCGTTATTTTCTTGTAGTAATTCAAAGATCGTACCTTTATCAATGATTTTATTCATAAATCTATTGAATTCATCAAGGTACACGTTAGGATTAATAAGTGAAATATCACTTGCCATAAATGCTAATAATTTAATTGTCATTATTTTTTTACTAACGTCATCATGATCAGAAAGAGAATTATTTCTTGTTATTATAGAGTTTGAAGACCTGGATGATATAGATTTTCCAGATAATATAGTTTCGATATCTTTCTTGGGTATATTTTCATGAGAAAGGCAAGCAAATATTTCTCTAATCTCCTTATTAGCTTTCCAACTAGCGGCAAACTTGGTTGGTTCTAATAATAACCTAGGGGCTGAAATCCACTTTTTTATCAGTTTGGAAGTTACTTTTAGTGTACTTATTTCATTCATGATTTCATTTTTTTGTTCTTCTTTTATGAATTCTTCTTCAATTGTAGATTCGATTATTTTAATATCTATTTTGGGTTTCAAGTTTAGCAAGTTATCTATATTATACTGCGTTTTAGCACCGGTCTCAAAGGGCTCATTTTCTACGCCTGTATAATAGTAGAATGTATCGCCACTTTCTTTAGTAGAAATCATTTCAATATTTAAATAATTTTGATTATCATTTTCTGGTAAATTCAAAGTTTTGTCGATTATTTCTGAAGATATTTTTGGTTCCAACGGAGTTAAAAACCCATTTTCGTTCCAGGAACTTAAAATAGAAGAGCACTGCTCTTTATCTTGAGCATTATGATTGTTGATTTTACTTTTATTATAATTTTTGCTATTTCCATAACTATCATCACTATGAATGTTGGTCTTGATACTTGTATGTGTAATTTGGTGATTTGAATTGATTGAATTTAAAATTGGTGTTCTTTGGGATGCTTTTGTTGCCGTACTAACTGGACTCCAACAATGATCTAATTTCTGTTCATTTAGGGTTTCTAATTTTCTCCGAGATTTGTAATTTACAGTATATTCTCTAATTGCAAATACAATTGCTCCCAAAATGATGAGTACAAACGCAAATATTGAAAATAACCATATTGATTTCAAAAAAGGATTCAACTCATTTCCTGTAACCGCCAAAGAACTTGCACTTACAGATTCATTTTGAATATAATAATTTGCAGGTGAATCTTCCTGGTACACATCTTGATTCAAGTAAGGGTCTTCATTTTCGTTGACCTGTTGATTACTCGGGAGTTTTTCGTTTTCTGATTCTAAAATGTCTCGAATTTTCAAAAACATACGACAGAGTTTCTTTTATTTTATATGTTGAGGAGGAGAATTTTTTTTTTATATATATATATATATATATATTATTATTATTATTATTATTATTATTATTATTATTTATATTTCTATGTTATAGCAAAGATTAAGTAGACAGTATAATCCAAAGATATTCATAAAAACAAATTGTGGGCTGTCTAAAGAGTGGTTTTAAGTTTCACATACAAATGTTAATGTTGACTAAATTTGTGAATTTTTAGCAAGTGACACAAAGAAGCTGCCGATATGCAAGGTGAATAATTATTGTAAAAATTTCAAGAAAAATGCCGAAAAGTGATTGTTTTTTAAAGTAAATACGTAGATATGTCAATTCAACAGTTTATATATTAAATGTTTATTAACATTGATTCTTATATATAGAAACAAATCCAAATGGATATATATAGTGTTGGTACATCTTATTCATTAAAAGTAGTATGTGTAATATAAATAGAAATATACAATTTTATATATTCTAGAACAATAATCGTACCATTTAACAGTTTTCATTTTTTTCTTTTTCTTTTTTTTTCTTTTTCTTTTTTTTTTTTTTTTCCAATTAAATGAACTATTTTCCATCATTTTTTTTTTTTATTCGCTGATGAAGAAAGTTAGGATATTAATTTAAGAAGAGAGAATAGACGACCTCGTCAAAGTGAAAAGATCCCCATCAAAAAGAAATAACCGTATACACCCCTTTCCCACCCCCAGAGTTTCTATTGTTACTTTTGCTAGGAGCACCTCATTTACAGGATATTTTTTTACTTTTATTTTTTTGACTTGATTTTATATGGAAATCTGGAACGGTTTTATAAATTTTAATTATCAAATGTTCGTCTAACAAATACTAATAAAAAATTTATATAAAGAATTGATTTTCATCATGTAATTCTCTTGATCGATTTTCAAGTTAATTTTTTTAACAATATATAACACTTTTTTTTTTTTTTTTTTTTTTTTTCATCATTAAAAAAAACAAAAACAAACAAAATTTAATCTTCCCATCTGCTGTGTGAATTTCACTCAATTTGAACATTACCCATATTCTGTTTGATCTTTACATATATATATAAAAAAATGAAATTCTTAACATTCTTTACCACAGCGGTATCATCAGCTTCAGTTTTAGCTTCTGATCTCAACCAATATGCTAAAAAAGATACAACTGTGATTACAACTCTTGAGGCTGTCAGTCAAATAGGAGATGGACAAATTCAAGCGACAACCGCTACTCTTCAAGCTGTTAGTCAGATTGGTGATGGACAAATTCAAGCAACCACTGCCACACCAACAACTTCTTTGGAAATTATTTCTACTTTAGTGCCAGTCAGTCAAATTAGCGATGGACAAATTCAAGCCACAACTACCACTTATAATACTGATGTTGAAACATATTATCAAAGTGGAGTGACTACTGTTTCTACATTAGTTGGACACAATTCCAAAAGTCTAAGTGGGTCTTTGACCGGTTCATTAGTGACTATAACTACTGAAAATGCCAATGGAGTTGAAGTAACAATTGTTGCTAGTGTTGGTGTTAATTTGAACGGTGGCTCTACTAGTGCCGATGACAAAACAAGCATAATTACCGTTACCAGTAACGGAGTTATCATCACCGAATTAGTTAGTGGTGCTACCAATTTGAAAGAAACAATTTTTGGAACTTTGATGTTTGGTGGTTTCTTTGTTGTTTGTGTATTTTTCAATACCTTGATGTACTGAACTGAAAGATATTGTGTTTTAATGATATTATTATCATTTTTTATCCCTTTGTGTTATATATATTTATTTTTATTTCCACATCTTTATGAATTTTATTTTTATTTTTTATGTTTATTTTTTTTGATACTGTTTTAATTTATGACTAGTTTTTGTTTATTTTATTTATTAAATTTATGCAAATTTAATTGAATGTTGCATATAATGATATTTGAGTAACAAAAATATTATACTTGTAATATAACTGGTATGATATATGCATATATATACTTTTTTTTTGATGTGATAAAAGTGAGTTGCAGTGCATCAATAACCAATTGATTAGATAAACAGTACCTTTTTTTGAATAAAAAAAAAAAAAAAAAAAAAAACATTTTTGGGTGGGTAGTTTGAATACTACCCATTAAATTTAGAGTTTTACATGAATAGTGACATCATTATAAATAATTAATTAATAAGTTGAAAGTTACCTGATTTTTTTTATTTATTTTTTATTTTTATCTAAATTTAATATGGAAAATATTTTATATTTTAGCTTAAAATTTGAGTTTTTTCCTTTGTATTTTTTTAACGCGCTTCAAATTAAAGAAATAAAATTAATAATACAATTTAAAAACTACTCCTACTACTATTACATCATTGAAATAAATAGGGAAAAAAGTGCATGAAAAAATTAAAACTCAAAATTTACATTTTAAAATATAATACTTACAAAAAATAAGAAAAAATTAGTAATAATAATTTTCAATTATTGCTTGTTATTATTATTTTTAATATATGCTGATTTTCATTTACAGAACTGCGTTGTCGTTTTTTTCCTTTGTTTTTCTTTTTAAATTGTTTGTAGTTGGTATACTATTCAGGTACCACTAATGTCAATCTCTCCTGTTTCACGTAATTTATAAGACATTTCAAATGAATTTTAAAATATTCACTCCTGCATCGATAACTCAGTTAGTTTTTTTTTTTTTTTTCTATATAACGTTTTTTTCTTCCTTTTCTTTTATCTTTTTTAACAAACTAATAAACTTGATTAATTCAGTTAAGAGAGAGAAAAAAAAAAAAAAAAAAAGATTTAATTTTGTTATATTATTTGTTGTAACTTTAACTACTTGATAACAATCAAAATAACTTGCATAATTGTTACCGGGTACCTCAAAAAAAAAAAAAAAAAAAAAATAAAATGAAAAAAAAAAAATAAAAAAGTTGTTATTGGTGATTTTCTATTGTTATTCTTCTTCTTCTTCTTCTTTCATCCATAAATGGTGGTAATATATTATATTTGTAAAAAAAAAAATAAAAAATAAAAAAAAAAAAAAAAAAAAGGTTTTTTTGGTAAATTTTTTCTTTATTAAACTATTTTCAATCTGCTAATTTATAATCCATTCATTTAATGCTTAATAGGAATACATATATTTATTTATCTTTTCATTTCTCAAGTTGTTTGCAATTTATAAATTGACGATTTACTCCCCCAGCGGCACCAATTTTATTTTTTTTTAGAAATATTTACTGTTTTTTTGTTTTGTTTTGTCTGCTTTTTTCTACTCCAGCTTTAGTCAAAATTAAAAGAAAATAAAATATAATTTAAAAATGATCCATTCTGTTTTGTCTTATTCTTTGGGGTTCTTGGTTTGTTTTGCTCAATTATCATTAGCATTTCTTTATACATATACTACAGGAGATTTAACAGTTACCATATCATCGGTTACTTCTGTTAGTACAGTGATTGAAGGAGTAACTTATGATCTTTCATTTTTGGCTCCTACTGTAACAAATACAATCATGTCTAGTACAAATGATTTATCAGATGAAGATTCATATCTATTATCAGCTTCTGGAATCATTTCTCAAGATAGTCAATCCACTGATCAAGATCAAACCGCTTTACAATTCGACACTGCAACAACTTATGGAACCATTTCTACCGCTCATGTCCATTCAAATGCTTCAACCACTCAACAAATAATAACTATCACCACTAATACCACTTGTTTAACTTCTTCATCAACTCCTACCGGAAACAATTTAACCGCCGATATTACAACTAAAACTAATCATTCATCATCTTTATCATCGGCTACATCCTCAGGAGAAGCAAATCATTTGGCTATTGGTAGCTTTGTTATAGGAACTTTAGCCGCTATCCTTTGTTTGATCTAATGAATTCTGTTGATTTTTCTTTTTCTATTAGATTTTTTTTTTTTTTTTTTTTTTTTTTTTTTTCTCTCTTTCTCTTTTGTTTGTTGGTTATTATTTCTTCGCTATCTGTAAAAGTTATTTCTTTGTTGTTGTGTATTTGTTTTCCCCTCTTTCCTTCTTCACAATTGTTTTTTATTTAATTTATTGCTTATTGTTTATTCTTTCTCTTATTGTGTTTTTTCTTTCTTTCTCTCTTTGAAGTATTGGTTATTTTTTAATTCGTCTTGAACATTAAACAATAATTTCATCAACAAAATATTTATTCTTTTTAATCAGTCGAGTAGAAAAGAGAACAAAGAAAAAAAAATTAAAAAAAAAAACTAATTAAAAAAATGAAATAATATATTATACCCCTATTTGGTCCTTTTAATGATACATTTATGAAGAAGAAGAAGAAAAACAGCTTTAAAAAAAAAAAAAATGGCCAAATAATCGTCATGGAAATTGATGTTGAATATAGAATAACAAATATCCATTTGCTTTTAAAGCATCTTCTTGAGTGATTAAAGTCACCATAGAGTCATCAAATTTAAACCATTGACCATCACCATTTTTAATCATACATACATAATGCCCAGTATTAACTTGACCAATATGAACAACAATTGCAAATAATTCATAAGTCAATTCCCCAATTTCCATACTATTCGCCACACTATTGGTATAATATTTGGACATATCTAAAATCATTGGATATTTGACATGATTTTCCAATTTTATAGCTACTCCTGTTGGTAAATGTTCAAAACGCTAATAAAATGGTTAGTAAAAAATATTACTTGAAATGTTACTTGACAAAAAAAAAAAAAAAAAAAAGAAAAAGTAACACTTACTTTTAATTGAATTGTTAAAATTGGTCCAAGTTTCTTTATTGACAATTTTTTAGAAGCACTTGTTTTTGTATCACAGCTATTACAACTATAATTGCTTTCTAATGCTTCTGGTTTTGTAAACCAATCTAAACATTCTTCCAACGTTGCAAACGTAGTATTAGTACTTTTATTTTTCATTTCTAATAATAAATCAATCATTGGATCTATAGTTTTGTTGACATTATCACAATTTTCACATTTAATTGAACTTTGTAATTCACCTGAAAAAACTTGATGAGTTATACATTCACAATAATCAGATTCTCCCATTGAAATTGATGATGATCGACTATTTGCATTATTATGAGATTTTTTATTATTTAATGTCACTTCATTTTCAACATATTTATGTTGTGAATTAAGAACATGATTTTTATGAAACTCCCCCAATATAAATTGCCAAAATTCATGAGCATCTTGTTGTGAATATCCTGCTAATGATTTATTGATTTTCCAACAAGTGGCTAAGAATTTTGTTAACCCAAATCCACTAACTGAACTTGAAGTGAAAAAATCAATGAAAACCTCATCAATTCGACAAGTGATACATGAATCATCTTTTAATAATTTTCGAAGACAAGTAGCATGTTCCCCAGATAAAAAATATCCTCTAACATAAGGATTATGAATAAATGTTTGGATTATTGTCGACATATAACAAGTTGCCCCCATATTAACAAACCCTTTTAATCCAGTAGATGCTTTGAAAGAAGGTAATCTTGAATTTTCTTCAATAAATTTCTTACTTTCATTATTATAATTCACAATAAATGGATAAACCGGCATTCCTGGTGCACTATTCAATCTATTAACTGCTTTAATCGATCCTAATCGAAGTTCTTCTAATAATGGATGACTAACATAATCTTTACATTTGTGACAATATAATTGACCAAGAGTACTAACTGCAACAGAATGTCCAGCTTGATTGGAATGCAGATGAGAATGTTGAAGACAACCAGTATGAGGACATTGAAGGCAAATAAAATTCACCAATAAACTATTTTGACACTCTAAACATTTCAAAACTGAACTTCGAAGCTTTAATAATTTTTCTCTATCAAATTGCCGACTGTGAGAATTGGCACTAGAAGGTACAGATTTTTTGCCAACTTTGAAATGTGAATTAGTTGTTGCTGATGATGATGATGATGATGATGATGATTCTATTGATTTCAGATTATTGATGTTTTTGGAATGACTAGTTTCAAAACTGAATCCGGGGCCGGGAAATGCTAAACAAGATAATTTCAAAGCTAAATTGAAATTCTTGAGCACTAATTCTTTAGCTTGTGATGATAATAACTTCCTAAGATGATCACACGGTGTAAAAGTTGTAAAATCCAATGATTTAGCGTTAGCACTCGGTGAAGAGACTGGTTGAGTTGGTACAGTTTTTCTTGCTGACATTATTTATCAGTTATCTTTTCAATTTTTCACTTGCCAGCAGATACAAAAAAAAAAAAAAAAAAAAAAAAAAAAAATTGAAAAAAAAAAAGGTAAAACCAATTAAAGACCTATCACAAATTTGATGATGTTTCAAGAACTGACGTCTCTTCTGTAGTGCAGCAGACGAAAAAAAAAAAATCACCAAAAAAAGATCAACGACGGAAAGCTGTCAGCAATTTGATAACAAAAAAATAAAAATAAAAAAAAAAAACAAAAAAAAAACACTTTTTTTTTTGCTTTTTCTAGAAGAACTTATAGTTTCTTTTGAAAAAAAATAATAATACCTTTAGAACAATTTATCTTAAAGAAACAATTATCATTTTTCAAATTAACCTTTTATCACCAATTAATCTTCCAACTCATATAAAAAAACAAAAAAAATTATGATAGTTTTTCCAGTCCGGTAGACTTACTTTCATCACCGGCAAACGGATTCCAAATTCGATCTCATCTCTTTCTTCATTTGGTAGTTTTAGAATTACAATGTCTTTATAAATGAAAAAAAAAAAAATTTTTTTTATTAAATAGGTAATGAGACATAGATTTTCAAGTCTCTATAACTGTATGTTTTTTATACTAAATTTATTTCTTTTTTATTTACATATTTTTTTATTATCAAAAAGCGCTGTAGCGTAAATAAGAAATAATTAACTCTATTATATATTATAAACAGTTTTTATGTTTTTTTTTGTTTTTTTTTTTTTTTGTTTGAGATTAACGGATTGGCATCACTACTTATACAATATATATATGTATATATATAATAATAAAAGAAAACTAATGAATAGACAAAAAAGATTAAGATATACTAACAATTATAATATTAAAATAATTCGAATTCGGCTTATTTGATCGACAAAAGTTTGACATCAAAAGTCAATTCAGAATTAGCAGGAATACCTGGCAAAGCTTGGGAACCATAAGCAGCGGCAGCAGGAATAACAATTCTTCTTTCACCACCAACAGCCATACCTTGAATACCAATGTCCCAACCACGGATGACTTCACCTTTACCCAATTTGAAAGCAAAAGGTTTACCTTTGACATTTTTGTCAAAAACTTTACCATTTTTCAATTTACCAACATAACGGACCCCAACTCTGTTACCAGATTTGGCTTTTGAACCTTCACCAACAGTTCTATCTTCAACAACAACACCAGCGGTCAAGTTTTGTTTAACAACTTTCTTTTTTTCATTTTTAGCTGGACCTTTTTCAAGATTTTGATCGAATTTCACGCCTTTTTTATCTTCTTTTTTATCTTCTTTTTTATCTTCTTTTTTGTCTTCTTTTTTATCTTCTTTTTTGGCTTTTTTATTTGGTTTTTCTTTAGTTTCGGTTTTTTTATCTTGTTGTTGTTCTTCGGCTTCTTCAGTTGCAGATCTCTTTTTGTTGTTTTCTTTTTTAGCTTTTTTATTGGTTTTTTTTTCTTCTTTTGGTTTTTCTTCTTCTTTTATTTCTTCAATTCTATTTTCAATAAGAATATCATCTTCATCTGGAGTTAAATCATAATCATCTTCACTATCATAATCGTCATCATATAATCCATAATCTTCGTCATCATCATCACTTTCTTCTTCATTGTATGGGTGAGTGATGTAGTTACCAACTAAATGTATTGGATAAGAACCAGTAACAACAAAGGCAACTTCTTCATTAGGGTTGATTGTAAGATCCAAAGTTTGTTGATATTGGATTTTTGGACCTAAAGTACAAATGACATATTCTTCAATTTCATCATCAATTTCATAATCATCATCTTCTTCATCTTCACTGTCTGATTCTTCTTCTTGATCTTTTTTTGGAGATTTTTTTGGAGAACTCTTTGGGCTTTTCTTTTTGGATTCTTCTGGTTCTTCTTCTTCATCCAATTCATCTTCTGAATCGTCTTCTGAATCATCTTCTGAGTCAAAGTCATCCAAGCTTGCTTTTTTTTTCAAAATACGTAAAGTAGATGGTTCAGCTTGATCATCAACAGCTTCTGGATCCAAAGCTGCCAAAGTGATTCTAACACTAACTGGTAAAGTTTCGGTGATGGCTGGGGTTGGTACCAATGGTTCAACTGCAAGGTTATAAGCAGCAAGTGGGATCATTTGATTATCGGAAGACATATTCGATTTGGTTTAATATAATATAGTATAATTGACTAAAATAATAATTATTCTAAAAGTAATTTTAAGAAAAGATTTGTAAAATTAAATTTCACAAAAAAAAAAAAAAAAAAAAAAAAATTTTCTTTTTCTTTTTTTTTTTTTTTTTTTTTTTAAATAGTAGTAGTAGCAGCGTAGTGGGAGTAAGTACTTCTACAAATTTGCACTAAGCAACCAGCTTTTGGGAGGGAGAAGAAAAAAAAAAAAAAAAAATTTTTTTTGTGGGATCCAATTTAATGGTTACTTCATCGCAGGGGTGTTTTTTCACACCCTCTTCTTCTTCTTGTCAAAAGAACATGCCCAATTGATAAAAAAATATAAAAGTGAATTTTACAATATTCATTATTATATAATAATAAATAACAAATATTCTATCCAATTAAATGTAATTTTTCCTTATATCATGTTTTTTATACAAAGACTTTTTCCAATAATTAAAATTGATCAAAAAGAAAAAAGAAGAGAGAGAAAGTAACTAACCCATCTAAACTACATTCATTTTCCTATAATTTCAAAACAACAATTAAATCTAACCACCAAAACATTGTTGAAAATGTAAATTTATGTCTTATTTATTGTACTTTAAAGATTGTTTCACAAATAAACCATAATTATTAGCTCAAGTAGAGAGAGGTATCCCATTTCACTTCCTACTACTACCATCATCCTTGGCTTTTTTTTTTTTTTTGCCTTCTTTTTTTTTTCTTTTTTTGGTGTGTCTTCTTCTCCGGAAAATCAAAAAGGGGGTTTATGGGGTGTTAGCGTAAATACCGATGATAACTTCTTGAAATTCATCGGCTTTAAATTCCATCGCTACATTATAAGGAGGATGGGAAATACATATAAATAGGATCATTTATTCTACCCAATTGATCATCCAATATCTTTGTTCTATATTTCAAATTATAATTATCTTATAAATAAATAACATAAATAAATTACATCAAAGAATTGAAAAAAAAATTAAAAAAAAAGAAAATTAAAAATGGCTGGTTACAAATCTTTAACTTTACCAAAAGACATTGTTGGTTTCGGTACAATGAGAACTACTTGGACTCCTGAACCTTTAACTCAAGATGAAGCGGTAGAAGTCTTTTATAATGCTTACAAAGCTGGATGCAGATTTTTCAATGGTGGAGAGTTTTATGGTGGGGACTTTTTAAATTTGAAATATTTACAAGCTTTTGTTGATAAATATCCAGAAATTAAAGATGAAATCATCATTTCTATCAAGGGAGGAATTAACCTTGAAACATTTATTCCAGATGGAAGCAAAGAAGGTATTCAAACAAGTATTGAAAACTGTTTGAAATATTTGAATAAAATTGATGTCTTTGAATGTGCTAGAGTTGATAAAAACGTTCCAATTGAAGAAACAATGAGTTATGTCAATGAATATATCAAAGCAGGAAAAATTGGTGGGGTTTCATTAAGTGAAGCTAGTGCTAATACTATTGCTAAAGCTTCTAAATCTGCCAAAATTGCCTTTGTTGAAGTTGAATTCTCATTATGGTCGACTGAAATTTTAACCAATGGAGTTGCCGATATTTGTTGTGAATTAGGAATTCCAATAGTTGCTTATTCTCCTCTTGGAGCCGGTTTCTTGGCTGGTTCTGTCACAAATGTTCAAGATTTACCAGAAGGTGATATGAGAAGACATTTTGATAGATTTGCTATTGATGAAAATTTAAAAAAAAATCAAATCATGTTGGAAGAATTCAAAAAAATTGCTCAAGCTAATGATTATTCTTTGCCACAATTATCTTTATCTTGGATCAAATTCTTCAATAATAAAAACTTCAAAAACAAATCCAAATATCCTGAAATCATCCCAATTCCTGGTTCATTGAAAAAAGAAAGAATTATCGATAACTCTAATATTAAAGTTATGACTCCAGAAATTTTCGAACAAATTGAAAAAGTATTAGAAACTTATAAACCTGCCGGCTTTCGTTATAATAAAGCTATGCAAGATCATTTGTTTGTTTAATTGCTTGCTTAAGCTAAATCTATTTATGAATTAAACAAAAGCTGAAAAAAAAAAAAAAAAAAAAATCAAAAATGACCTGCGAATCTATCCATTAGAATATTGTCAATTTGTTTCTAAACCTGAATCTATTACAAAGAGCTTAAATATATAAAGAAATTGCTAAGTATACATACAAGTGTTTTTTGCTTGCTATTTATTGATATTTATTATAAAGAAGAAAAAAAAAAACATACTTTCATCAAATCAAACTTGTAATAGTAGATAGTAAAAAAAGATGTCAACGCATATGGACAACACCAATAGTAAAGTTAACTTTGTACAGTGTTAACCCCTGGTGCTGTACCCCAATAAATTTGATACTCTATGCCCATGGGGAATACATTTGTGGGCCCTGAAATTTACAACCTCGACTACTTCCTTAAAACCATCTATCACGCGTAAAAAAGTGTGTAAAACAAAAAAAAAAAACCTTAACTTTCTTCATATCGATATCTTACAATGTGATGGAGACAAATATATAAATAAAGCTTTTTTGTTAAAAGAGAAAAAAAAATAGAGAGACTAATATAATATAAGAACAAATATACACTGGTTATAATACAACAACAAAAACCCTCCTGAAATAATAGACTAGAAAAAAAAAAAAGACAAAAAATAAAAAGGACAAAAAAGTAAATTAGATGGTGGCTGGACCCAGATAAAAAAAAAAAAAAGAACGAAAGACAAAATTCATTTCTTATTCTTTTCATCCAACAATTTTTGAACATCGCTGACTTTCATACCCATTTTAACTTTAGCATCCCATGTTCTAGATTTTTCAAAACCATTAATACCATATTGATAATTTTTAAAAACTTCATAAAGCTTTTCTTTAGTTGTTTCAACAAATGGTCCGTGTTGAACAATTTCTTGATCCAAAGCTTGACCACCAACTAAAATAAAATCAGCATCTTGTTTTGAATTTTCAGGATTTTTACCTTCAATAAAGTCACCATCTCTTTTGAAGAACACAGCATTAAATTGATCATAAGATTTGTTGTTTATAGACAAATTACCTTGCATCAAATAAATGAAAGCATTAAAATCCTTGTTAATTTGTTGCTTAAATTCTCCACCTGGTTTCACAGTGTAGTGATAATAACAAATAGGAGTAGAAGATAAATCTTTTTCATTTTTAACTCCATATGCTTCACCAGTAACAACACGGACCTTAACTTTGTCATTTGGTTTAACAACAGGAATCTCTGCGGTACCCATATCCATATAATGTGGGGCAGAATCTTTGAGTTCGGTAGGTAAATCGATCCATAATTGCATACCAACACAATTTTCATCTGGTTTTGAATCAACAAATAATGGGATTTCTGAATGACAAATACCTTTACCACAAACCATTCTTTGGATTGAGTATGGAGAAATATCAGGAGTACCCAATACCCCAAAGCTACCTGTAAAATCTTCATGAGCAACTGCTCCTTTTAAAACATAAGTAAGGGTTTCTTGACCATGATGAGGATGATTTGGAAATCCACCAATACCTGGTTTGACATTAAAATGATCCAACATAAGAAATGGAGTAAAATTTCTTAATCCCATAGTGCCAATACTTCTGCGCACTCTAGCGCCTTGACCTTCGGCTTGTTCATGTGCAAAAATGTGTTTAAAAACTGTTCTTGAGCTCATGATTTGATAAATTGATTTGATATATTATTTGTTTTGTTTTGTTTTATTATTATTATTATTTTTTTTTTAATGATAATATTAATGTAATAATAAAAAATTTAAAAAAAATTAGAAACTTTGTAAACTTATTGAAAATTGAATGGTTTTATACCTCAATAACAAAACATCTTACATAATATTTACAAATGCGGGAGGAGTTTTTTTTACGTCCAAAAAGAAAAGATTTACTAAGTAATCAGTAAAGATAGAATGTTTCTAGAATAATATTAGCAAGAATTACAAAAATGACAAATGATGACAGCCTTCGATTTCCATAGCCAAATATATATATAAAAAGAAAAAAAAAAATATTAATAATAATGTAATATTCATACAATAATTATTATTATTATTTTTCCATTACAACAATATAATAAAATTCTTTTGCTCTCAAAGAATTAAAAAAGTTTTTTTGTTACCCGCACAAACTACCACTTGAACTTTTTTTTTTGTAATTTTTAGCAGAAATTTGTTTTTTTGAGAATATTTTGTTACTCAAATAGGAATAAAATAGTAGTGTTGAGAGGCGTCCCACACCACAATTAATTGTGGTTTTTTTCTGCCTAAAAACTTGTATTTTCAAACTACTGCTACTTTGATATAGTCATCAATTTTACTATTACTTATTGTTTTTATCTGAACCACATAAACTTCAATATTAAAACCTTTTGTTTATTCAAAATTAGGCAGTTTCAAGTTTTTATTTTTATTTTTTTTTTCTTGTTGTTGTTGTTTTTGTTGCAACCTCACTCCAGACATCATGTCGATAAAACTTCGCGACGACCAAAAAAAAAAAAAAAATAAAAATAAAAACTAAGCCACAAAAGGGACCAGTAACATTTATATTTAAACTTTTTACTTTTGTTTTTAAGCACTTTAGTATCAATTGTTTCTTTGTTGGAAAATTTTAAATACACCAAATATCATTGACATTTAGAATGTGATATGCATGACCAAAATGGCTGCCACTGTTCAGGATTTCTCAAAAAGAAAGCAAAAAAAATAGATATTTTTTCCAAATTAGTCATGTATTTTCATATATAATAATGGCAACAATAATAAATAGCACCATGGTGAAAAAAATAAGTGTCTAGACTCTGTTTTACTGTTTTTGTTGTTTTCTACACTGTTATTATTATTAAAACGCAATAGTTTTCTTTGTTTTTTTGTTTTTTGTTTTTTTGTTTTTTTTTTTCTTTGGAAAACAGCAGCAGCAGCACCCTTATTGACATTTATCATCCATTTAATTCGGGAAAGGAAGAAAAGAGATTAGAAAAAAAAAAAAAATCTATTTCATTTTCAGGAGATTGAATAATTATTGTGAATATCTTATTAGGAATAATATCAATAAATTGTGGCAAATAATAAATAAATAATATTATCTTTGATACTCATTGAGTTAGATTTTTTTTTTTTTTTTTTATTTTCGCTTCTTTTTCGCTAAGATTTATAAATGAATTTTTGGCAAGGCTTTTACTCTTCTTCTTATTATTATTAGTTTATTGAATAAATATAAACCAAATATGGACTGGGCTTAGGCATATCTATTTAATCATATCTATTTAATCATATCTATTTAATCATATCTATACTTGCAATTTAGCAGTAATTTTTAAATACAAGGACCAAAAAGTAAATAAATAGCAAGAGAAAAACCAATTTTTTTTTTTTTTTTGATGTATGATAAAATAATACGACTTGAAACGAGAGCCCATATACTCATTTCATTGTAAAATATTCAACTTTAAAAGAATTATTTAGTTGAAGGGGTTTTCAATATGATCGTGTTGTAAGGAAAACAATAACAAAAAGATTTTTTTTTTTTTTTTTTTTTTTTTTTTTTCGTCCTCATGCGGTACATAAAAAATTACGAAGGACATGGGGAAACGAAATAAAATACACAATATATTTTTATATTATTTTTAAAATATAATAGTTGAAAAGAAAAAAATGTTAATAATTTAATCAAATAATGTACAATTATATAATATAATACATAAATGTTAATATTTCAATCATCAATAACTATCAATTTAATCAAAGATTCATGATCTTCGAATGCAGGTGTACCCTAAATTTATGCACACCTCTTTTCATTTTTACTTTTTTTTTTTCTTTTAATTATATTATTTTAGTGTTCATTTCTTTTAAAAATTATTATTTAAATACAAAGATTCTTTAATTTCAAATCAAATGATAAATTTCTGCTATGGTCAATAATATTCTCTTCACTTATTTATTTATTTTCTATTTTTTTAGCATGAAAATACAGTTCAAGAAATGAATAACATCTCTGTAATTGAAGTCAATAAGGCTGTGGATAATAAAAATCCAATATCCCAAGACATTGAAAAAAAATCAATTAAAGATTCAACTATTGAATCAATTGAAGAAAAAAAACAACAACTAATCATTGAATCAATTGAGGAAGAAAACCAACAACCAACTATTCAACAACAAGTTTGGACTAAAAAAGTTTTAATCATTGCTTATTCAATCATATTTTTCTTCACTTTTGTTAAAACTTTTGCAGCTGATTCTATCAGTGGATTAGCATCTTATGCTACATCTGCATTTAATGCTCATTCTTTGATTGCTACTGCTGCTGTTGTTTATAAAATCGCCGCTATTATTTCTTATCCAATAATAGGTAAATTGATGGGATGGTCAAAAAGAAGCACCAGTTTTGGTTTATCCCTTCTTATTTATGCTTTATCTTACGTCTTATTTGCTGCTTGTAAAAATGTTCAAACTTTTGTTGCCGGAGAAATTTTTTTCGCTGTTGGTAGAATTGGTTATAGAGTTTCTCAACAAGTTTTCATTGCTGATACTACATCATTAATTAATCGTGGATTTTTGTCTCAACTTCCAGATGCAGTTGCCGCAATTCCTTCATTGTATATCGGTTCAATCATTCAAAATGCTTTTATCGATCATTCTACTTGGAGATGGGGGTACGGTGTTTGGGCTATTATCATGTCAGTTTTTAGTGTTGCTTTAGCTGGTATGATGTATTATATTGATCGTTTGGAAAAAATCAAATCAAAACAAATGGGCACCGACGTTCTCAAACAATCATTTTTGGATGATGTTAAAGATAAAAACATTCTTTATAAAATTTATTATATCTCATTTATTAAACTTGATTTATTTGGTGGAGTATTAATGCTTGTTGGTATGGTCTTATTTTTTGTTCCCTTAACTCTTACTGGTACTAGTAGTACTTATAGATGGCATGAAGGTAAATTGATTGCTATGCTTGTTGTTGGAATTGTCTTGTTCATTTTTTTTCTTATTTGGAACACAAAATTTGCTGTAAATCAATTCGTTCCTCATAATTCATTTGTTCGTACTTCAACTTTGATTGCTTGTCTTCTTGTCGCGTTGGATTGGTGTGAAACATCTGCCATTACTCAGTATATGAGTACTGTTTTACAAGTTTCTAAATATGTTGATGTTGGAGAAGCAGCTAGAATTGATAATTCTAGAAAAGCTTGTATTGAGGTTTTTGGGGTTGTTTGCGGTTTGATGATGAAATTCACTAAAAAATCAAAAGTTTTTGTCTTAACTGGTATTCCAATCCTATTTTTGGGTCACGCTTTATTAATCCATTTTATTAATACTAATAATGGAGTTGCTAATCGTGGATATCTTTATATGTCAGAAGTCCTTATTGGAGCTGGTGGAGGAATTTTCCAATGTGCTTTACAAGTTATTATTCAAGGGGTTGCAGGTAAAAAAAATTTTGCAATTTCAACTTCTTTCTTTTTATCTTTCACTGCTATCGGCTCATTAGTTGGTAGTTGTATTGCTGGAGGTATTTGGAACTCGATCGTTTTAAATAAACTTGAAAAATATTTACCAAATCATTCAGATATTGTTGCTAAAAAAATTTATAAATCATTAACTACTGCTTTAAAATATAAAAAAGGCACCCCTGAAAGAGACGCAATTGCTCGTGCTTATAGAGAAACTCAACAAATTATTGGTTGGGCCTCATTAGGGATCATTGCTCCAATGTTAATTTTAATGTGGTTTGTTGATGATATTCAATTGACTGAACAAAGTGATATTTATGAGCAAAACGGAGAAGAAGAAGAAGAAGAATCTGAAAATGAACAAGAACATAAATCTTCAACATTTGTTGAAAAAATTAAATCTTTTTTCAAAAAATGAGTGATGATCTTAAATTAATCCTTTAATTTGTTTTGTCTTTATTTTATAATCTTTTCTTTTGTTTTCCTTTTTTTGTTTTGTTTTGTTTTTTGCCTTTATTTATTTATTTTGTAATTAATCAAAGTCATCAATAATTATCCCCAATTTTTTATATTACCCTTTTATTGTTTTTGAAAAGAGTTTTTGAGATATTAGGTTAATGAACTTAACATTTTCTATATAATTGACCTCTAAAATTTTTGTCAGTCCATGACCAGGGGGGAGGGGGTTGGGATTTGTGTATTGTAGCCATGTATGAAACCTAGGAGTAAATATGTATAGGGCGCTATTCCACTAGTAGTGTGAGATTCCTACTCACTAAAACCCCCTTATACTAATACCTTTAGAGTGTTAGTCTCCTTATTAAGCTAGCAAACCAAACGTGAGGGCCCAGATTATTGTACTAGTTCGGGAATCGAACTCGCGCTTTTTTGTGTTGGGCTGTGAAAAACAAAAAATAAAAAATACAAGACACCGAAAATCCTCCTGGTAGCCAAGTTGGTTTAAGGCGCAAGACTGTAATGGTTCAACATTAATCTTGAGATCGTGTGTTCGACTCACACCCAGGAGATTTTTTGGTAACTTCTCCACAAAAAACTCTTTTTTATTTATAAAATTTTTATCAGTTAGATTTTTAAGAAAACAATAATGTATTGAGATTTGTTTATGTCAAAAATTCATGTATATTATATTTCAAACTATACACTTTTTTTTTTTTTTTTTTTTTTTTTCACAACCGCGTCATCATATATTACAGAGTTGAGATGTCACTTTTATGAAACTAACATTTTGAGCTATGTAATAATCCCTTTAATTTTATCAAAGCAATACCAGAGAGAGAGAAAGAGAGAGTGTTAAGATATATGAAGGATCACTTTATTATTATTTTTATTATTTTTATTATTATTTTTATTATTGTGATCATCTTTTCTATTACGATTTGGGTCACACCAAACATGCATGCAAATACATCAAGATGCAGACGTTACCAAAATTTTCAGTCCTGACCAACAATATTTTGTGACCTATTATTTAGCTTTATTATATTATTATCCTCATAGAGAAAGAGGAGCAGCTTTTTAGAGAACAATTAAATATATATTACAAATTATAATTTATTAAATTAAATTTTGAACTACAAAAATAATTAAAAATAATTAACTTTATTTCGTCAAAATATTCCCATTAAAGAGAAGAATACTTTTGATAAACTTTTTTAATCACTTTAATATTTTTTAACAGTCAAATTCAAATTCAGTATAATTAAAAATGTCAGAAAAGGTCAACAAAATCGTCAAAGAAGAAACTTGTTTAAATGATATCATGGTCATCATCAAAGCAATGAAAGAAAAATGATCAACAATTTAAGAACATTAATCAATTAATTCAAAAGAATCAAGACGATGTGAGTTCAAGAATCATTAAGTTAGAAACTTTCGTAGACACCTTAAATTCTTCACAGAGAGAGATCTTTGGGAGTATCTAATATTATAGGCAATATATGTGTGCGTATTTCAGCCATGTTGATAGGAGAAAATCAGCATGAATGTAGCGTAGCGTCTGCGGTTCTTACTACCGCTTTTTTCTCAATACACGAAACTAGATTTATATTAAAATTTATGTCTATATAAATATAAATAAGGGAAAAATATCAAAAGATCAAATAAAACCATGAAAAATAGTCTTGACCAATTTTTCTTTTTACCATCACAAAAAGTCGTACATTAAAGGAAAAAATTGTACACTAAAAAAGGGAGTGACCTAAACCTGGGATACTGGACATCATTTCCGATCCGGATTTGAAAAAAAATCTAAAAAAGAGGGCTTGTGGTCAAGTGGTTAAGACGTTAGATTTACATGAGAAAGGCGACTTTCAAATGCTCTAAAGGTCGGGAGTTCAAACCTCCCCAGGCTCAACTTTTTTAACTCTATCAACAAAATAGCAGTTTGTAGCGCTTCATTACTTGTTTTTAAAAATTCTAATAATACTATTTTCTTTCATATTTTTTCTTTCTTATTTCTATCAATTTTAATTTTATTTCCACGTTGCCATGAAATTTGGGTTACAAAGCACAAATCCTTTGGATTGGCTCATTCGCACACCTTTTTTTCACACAACAATTTTTTTTAGAACGCATCATAGATTCTTGCAACAAATCACTTGTAGTAACAAAAGTGCAAGTTGCAAGATTTGATTAAAGAATATGGAGAAGGATGAAATAAAGATATTAAAGAATGAAGATGAACTCTTTACAATTATAAACACAGGAATTTCCAACTTGTTGGTCGACGAAAATCATGATATTGAGAACATTATAAAAATTATAAACGATTTCCAAGTCAATCCTCAATTACTTGACAAACAACTTTCAGCATTCATAAATAAGTTATCGTCTTATTATGTTGCTGAAATATCACAGAATGAGCCAATTTCTGACAATTTGTTGAAATCAATCTCAAAATTAATTTACAATTTTTGCAAAATCAGAGGACTGGATTTAGTGAGTACTTTGTTATCCACTAATATTGAGCTTTTTGATCCAATATTGAAGAGGCTAGTTTTAAAAGTATCTGATAGTGAAGATAACAAAAAGGCCAGAGATCTCATTGAAAATTCGTGGCAAGAAATTTCTTTTTTATTGTTGTGGCTTTCTGTTTTGATTTTATCTCCATTTAAATTGGATTCTTTGATCGAAAATGTTGAATTGATCCATGATGTATGTTTTTGTAAATTGTTGACACAAAAGAATCTGGTTAGCTATTTAAATGATGTGAATGTCATAACATTTTCAAAGTTCCTATCAAGAATCGATACTGCTGGTTATTTGAACTCCTACCATCAATTCTTAAAAAACAATTTTCATGACTTGTCGTCAAACCAACAGATTTCTCATTTGAAAATTCTTTTACAGTTGCTAAAATTAGTGAATTACAAAGATCACCAGGATTGTTTCCAATTACATTATGATTTGGTGATAGAGAAGTTTCATTACATCACAGAAGATCTAGATGGAACTTCTTCAACAATGTTGAAATTATTAATAAAAAATTTGGGCCATATTGGAATGAAAATAATTCAAATGGGAAATGAAGAGGAGTTTGATAAATTAGAAGAAATTATTGCAAACTTAATCCCAATGATGGACAGTAAAGATACAATTGTGAGGATCTCCAATGCCAGAAATATTTCTAAGATTGCTGCATTATTACCCCATGATTTCCAATTAGAAATTTTTAACAATCTTATTTCTCAATTAGATATTTTAAAAATTAATGTGGAGGAGATTTCTTTGAGCAAAGCATCATTAATCAATCTTGAACAAAATATTGATATTAATTTCGAGCTAATTTCAATGAATCAATTTCACGGATTTTTTTTCACAATTGCCGAATTTTTTAAAAGAAGATCAATTGAAGATCAAGATGTAATTCCTTTCATGTTAATAATGATAATTCTTAAAAGATTTTTTTTCTTTCAAAGATCCCAAATAAGTTCTTCATTTGTTGGAAGCTATGTGAGAGACGCTTCACTTTATGTTGTTTGGAATTTTTTGAAGTATAATTCAGTTTTGGTCAATCTTCATCAAGATATTTTGTTGTCAATATTCAAAAACTTGATATTTATGACATGTTTCGACAGTGATCTAATTATTAGAAGATCTGCTAGTGCTGTATTGCAAGAATTAATTGGAAGATATGGTAGTATAGTATGGGATTCACTTTTTGTTATTGAAGAAAAGGCAAACGAATATTCTGTGAGAGTGATTGAAATTTTGCAATTTAACAATTTAAACGATCTTGATAAATGTTACTTAGATAATGCTTTTGAACTATTCAAAATGATTCCTCAACTACAACTAGATCTTCTAAAATTTCTCTTGAATAGTGAGAAAGCCTCTGCAGTTGATGATGAGAAACGCCTGATAATACTTTGTGACCAACAAACCGGAATTTTTTCTATCCATGATGAAAGCTCCAAGTTGGCAGCTATTCTTCTTGGAAAGCTTCTCAAAGAAATCTTGACATCTACGTCAATTGAGCTCAATTATCATCAGACATTTTTGAATTGCATTAAGTATCTTCTTGAATGTTCTAAAAGTAGAAAGAAGTCAAGTGCTTTATTTGCAATTGCTGAACTTTTAAAGAATGCCAATCATTTTCAAATCAGCAACACAGAATTTAATGAGCTTATTCATTTAATTAAACTACAAATTGATTCAATCACATATAATTTTCATTCGGACTCTACCTGCAAAGGTGAAGAAATTTTACATCTTTTAACTGTAGTTATTAAATGTTGTGATTATAAGCTAGAGTCATTTTTTTCTAAAAAAATATTTTGCGATTTAATTTTCAATATTGCCAGACAAAATGATGCAAAAATATCTAAGAGCTTTCAAGAATTGTTAACCGAGCTTTCTCTAAGCACAAAGTTTTTTAATGATTCAGAAAATTTGGAGATCGTCAGCTTGTTTAATAAAAAGTTCCAATATTACATTCTTAATTCAAATTTAATTTGTTCTCGATCGGTAGGGTCTTTAAGTCTTTCAGTTTTGATAAAATATGATTATTTACAAGAAATTTTCAAATTAATATGTGACAAAAAATTATCATATGAATTGAGAATGAATTTACTTTATAGCATGGGAAATATTTTACAGAAAAATCAGTATCACCAATTTAATGAAATGCAAATCATGTCAATCATTAATCAATTGTTTGATTACACATCAAGTGAGCAAGGGGACGTTGGTAATAAAATCCGATATGAAACTCTCGAATTGATAGAAAAAAACATCTCTTTCTTTATCAAAAATAAAAATTATAGGATGGAGATCGAAACCAAATTATTAAGATTGATTTCAGAAGTAATTGATAAGAACAAATATAAAGCATTGATTTTATATGTCCGAGTAAAATTTGGTGATGGTTCTTATGAATTAAAGAGAGCAAAAAAACTAATATTTATGAGTGATTATCGTCAATATTGTGATTATCTCTTGGATATTTATTTCGAAAACTATTTGATGCAAACTAGCGAAGAAAATTCGTCATTTGACCGTCATGAATTCTTAAAAGGATTGTGTATTTTACTTGGTTCAAGTAATGGTGGGTCTAATTTCTGTGCTGCCAATTTTTTGAAATCATTATTAGAATTTTTCGACAAGAAATTATTTGAACAAAAAGATTTAAAACAAAAATTTGTTGACGATTTTTTATACTTGATGAGGAGTAATGAAAGTAAGACGAAAGATTTTAATCATCAAAACTTTGAGTTTTTTGATCAAGAAGAAAAAATAAGAAGTTTCTGCATGAAAGTTCTAGTTGAGCTTATGAATTGTGACGTTGAGCTAATCGATTTAAATGGTGATGCAGATTCTAAAAATTTAATCGCAAAGAAGCTTTTCATCAGAACATACAACATAGAAATCAGAAACAAATCAGTAGGTAACTTGATCAATATAATTAAAATCTATGAATGGTTAATAATGAATAAACTCTCAAGGATAGATGTAATGAAAAGATTTAACGTTATGTCACAGAAATTTTTCAGAAAACAAAAGCTTTTAATTACAGTTCTTGAAGCATTATACAATATCTACTTGCAAGATTATGAAGAAACAGGTGATGAAAAGTACAAAGTGCTCATTGATTATTTAGTCAACACTGAATTCTCAATTATCTCAAACGACTTAAATCTCAAGAGAGTGAATTTAATTCTATAACCCATTTGATGATTCCTTTTTTTTTTTTTTTTTTTCTTTCTTTTCTTTTTTCTTTTTTCCTTTTTCTACACTAGAATAAATTAGTTAATCTATATTATAACAAAAAAAGAAATGCTCCTATACAATGAAAAAAACAGTACTAGACTATTTCAATTTAATAAATGCTTGATAGATTGAATTTTGTGCTCCTGTTGGCTTTTTAATCCATCTTCCCATTTTATGTTCTTTGGATATCGAAGCAAATATGGCCACTACTTTTTCGATTTTTTTAGTATTAGGATTTTCAAATTTTTGGACTTCAACTGCTTGAATGCTTGTCACAATACCTTTTGCTTTATTCAATTTATATAATAATGTAAATTTTTTCAAACTTTGATCAATTTTCCATACTTTCAATTCACCACTCCATGAGCCTGTTATAAAAACATCTGAATATGGAATTGCATGTATTGAAGTGATCCAATATGGTTGTTTTGGAGGCACAAAGGCTGCTTTATCTTCTAATTGAGAAATTTCGTCGATATAAAGTTTGTCAGCAGTATATTCTTCTGGGGCCATTTCTGGAATAATTCCATGGGCTTGAAACATTGTGAAAAGTGGTTTCTTCTTTTGGGTGCTCCAAAAACTGACATTCCCATTATCAGAACCTGTAACAAAAAGTCTATTATCTATCATTGAAACACATTCCAAGCTACCTTCTGCAACATAATCTTTCTTCATTGCTGCCTTTGTATCCGCATTATTCATGACTGATCCTTTATTTTCTTTTATAAATTGATTGAAATATTTTTCAAATGAAATTGAACTGTTAAAAGTCAATTTGGTTTGTTCTGGAATTTTCCAATACATAGCTGATCTATCTCTTAAACCAACAGTAACGCATCTTTCTTGAGATAAAGCACTGATATCAACTATTGCGTCTTGGTGACCATATAAAGTGTCGATCAATGAAAATTGATTGATGTTATAAATTCTAATTTTCAAATCACTGGTAGCCACATATAATTCATCAGAACCCATTCTAAATGCTATAGCATTTATTATAGCATTTTTATGATTCAATGGGATTTTTTTAAGAAGAGACAAATTGGTAGTGTCCCAAATTAATAAATGTTTATCTTTACCGCCAGTAACGACAAATTTACCACTAGAATTGACTGCAACACATGTGATTTCATCATCATGGAATTGAGGTTCTCCATTTTCATCCAGACGTTTTTTCATATTTACATATTTCAATTTCTTTGGAGCTTTGGTGAGATCTGAAATGTCATACTTTATAAGTTGTAATTCTTTGGACACTATATATAAATTTGGATAATTTACTGTGAGACATGTTGGATTCAAAAGGTAGCCATTTGTGATGGTGTTGTGGATTTTTTTCTTTGAAAACTGCAATTCTGAGCCAAAAAACTTATAAAGATTTCCCTTTTGTTCGTTAACATCTAATTGTAATCTTCTGGCAATAATATCATTATCTAAATCTTTGGCATCAAATGTGTAATCAATCAATCCTTTAGTACTTATCTCATCGCCATATGAGCTTTCTTTTTGGTTTGTAGGTAGCTGACTTTCTTCTTTCAAATTCTCAAGATATTGTTTAGCCAATCTTCTTCTTTTCTCTGTTTTTGATTCTTCTTTGTATTCATTATCACTATCTAAATCAGATGCATGCTTGTCATCTGTCCTGGATTTCCTTTGTTGATTTTGTTCATTCTCTGAATCGAATTCATCACTATCTATTTCTTCATCTTCAACAGCTTTGGTGCTCTTTCTCTTTCTTTTCTTTGGTTCTGATAAAAAAGGATCGTTAATCATTATTATAGATAATTTTTTGACCTATTATGATAAACAATATGTTATTTAATATGTTTTAATAGGAAGCATTAAAAAATTTTTCACCAAAAAAAAAAATAATTTTTTTCCTTTTTTTTTTTTTTTTTTTTTCTACTTTCATCTCATCATGCTAGGGCTCTGAACCTCTGTAGAGCTAGGCGCTGGTGGTTGGCGCATTACTGTTGATTTTGTAGCGTAGTTTAGTAATTCATGAATATTTTAGTGTATATTCTCTATTTCACAGATATATAATATACAAAACATACTAAAGTAAAGAGCTTAATGACCATCTAAAACAAGAAAAACTTAGCTATATGCACAGAAGTCAGCTATGTTTTCTTTCTTGTAGTATCTGTGTGATTAATTGAAGAAGATTTATTGAAATAGTCCTGCGTGGAATCGTCAACTAGTTTTTTAATCCAGGGCTGAATATCATTTTCTTCTTGTTTATCAAGTTCTTGTATCCGTGGTCGAAAAGCAAATAATTTATCAAATGGCCAAACACATTTTTTATCAGTTTTTTTAAAAATCAAGGGATGATCTTTTGTTATAGGATGAAAATTGTCGTTGAACTCCCATTCTTTCAAGTCTTGTCTTTGAAATATTTCTTGATAAAAGCTAAGTCTTGGAATTCCACAGAACTTTTTGAAAGCATCAAATGTCTTTGAGTATTTATTTGCTGGTATTTCATGGGTCACTCCTAGTAGATTAGGATATCGTATAGAATATCTTCCTGGGTTTCTGATTTTGTAATCAAACTTCGTTATGGTTGCAAAGTTTGATAAATATTTATATATATAATTAACCTCTTCTGTTGATGAAGGTAAAGGTGATATCAAGTATGTTACTTTCAAATATTTGAACGGTCTTGTAACATCTTTTTTGGCTGACATTTTCTAAATTATATTTAATGTCTAAATATAATTAGCGTATTTGCAATTGTCAAAACGGCCTTTTTGCTTGGATCATTTTTGCAAGAAGCTTCACAGCTTGAACGGAAAAAAAAAACAAAAAAAAACAAAAAAAAAAAACGATTACTTTGTGCACTTTCTTGGAGTGGAAAATAAAATAAAATAAAATAAAAAAAAATACGCAAAAAATAAATGGCGCGTTTTAATGGATCCAATATAGAGACCATTAATGAAAAATAGTGACCAATATATGAAAATAAAATGTCAAATGCTATGAATATTTTTAGTAATTCAAAGCAATCTTTGATCAAATCTTCCCAAAAATTTTTATTGGTGGGCAATGATTTTGGTATTATCAAAGTTGTTAATTTATTACAGAAAGACGATGAGCCAGAAGTATTGGAAATCTTGGATAATTTAACAAACTTCAATATTCGACATAATTTAATTGCTGTGGTAACTCTGGACGGTGACTTTCAGGTTTATAGAGTCAATGACTCTTTTTCAAATATTGAAGCTTCTTTGAAATGTTTTCGATCAGAGTTACCATTAAGGGAAGTTGTGTTTTTAGATAACCAACATGTGGTTTTGGGTGGTGATACAAACGAATTGATCATAATAAATATATCGAAACTAATTGCTAATAATGACGCAAAAGTGTACCGTTGGTCCATTGATGCATTGGGTGAAAACATAACCAAGATTCATATCCCGGATCAGACTCGCTCAATGTCATATAATGAAAAAGATAAAATCTTGGGCATAACACTTTCTAATGGTGATATCCAATTTTTCAGTTTTGAAAACGGGAATGAATTGACCCCAATTCACACTATACATGATTTTTATGGTAAATATATTTATCTTCCGCCTGATGATTTGGAAGATATTAATAACATAGATAATTTAGCCAAAGGGAATGTATCTTGGGATTTAACAAAATCAAAGACTTTTGCGATTACAGATAAGGCTAACGATATAAAAATATTCAGTCAGCTTGAAGCGAAAACTGAATTGATTAATTTGACTGGTAATCACAAAGCGGAAGTCATTGAAATTGCATACTGTATCTTCAATTACTCATATTTGGCTTCAATTGATAACGAAAATAGATTAATTGTATGGAATTTGAATACTAAAAAACCAATATTAAATAAAAAATTACAAAGCTCTCTGTTTGAAAACTGTCGTTTGAAAAATATCAGTTGGTCAGCAAATGAGAAAGAAAAAGTTATAATTTCTGTTGGATCAACTTCTGGTGATATTTTTATATTTGATATTGAAGTTAATGCCACTCGGCTTGGAATCACAAATGAACCTGAAGTTAGAAAACTTGATTTTCAAGAAGAAGAAGATGATGATTTTAATTTATCAGATGATGATATTCTCAATTCCCCAATAAATACTACAACAACAAAAACTTCTATGGGGTTAAAAAGATCAAGAGCTGACTTTGAATCTGATTCCGAAAATGACTTGTCAGATGCTGATGATGCTGATGTGCCCTTAAAATTCAATGAGCAAACGTCCGTATTACCTAGCTATACATTGAAACCATATTCAGTGGGCTGCTCGCCATGGAGTAATTATAAAAGATATTTGACAATTAATGAAGTTGGTCTTGTTATCTGCGAAAAGCATCCAGAAGAAAATACCCAAACAATCACGGTTAGATTTCATCCATCCTTAAATAAAAACTCTGATTATTATTTTATTGATTCAGTAGGATATGACCTTGCACATTTGACAGAAGAAGGTTTATTATTGGCTAACTCTGCATATATTGATAATGGTTCAGCTGATTTATTCGCTACAAGCTTCAGTAATGTTTCTCCTTATAAACAAGCAAGAATATACTATAGGCCACACAAAGATGATACTGAGAGTTGGCATAAAGTACTTCCGATTAAAAATTTCGATCCTCAACGCCAAGATAAAAGGAAAGATCATATTAATGAGTTTATTACAAACATTAATTTAACAAAAAGATTTATTTTTATTTTCACAAATCATGGTCATACAAGAATTTTAACCAAATTTGGACTTTTATTGAAGATTGAAAGAAATTTACCAGTTATTGCTTCCATTTCTAATAATAGAATTTTATTCACAGTATCTTGCAGTCTAAATGGAAGAGAATTTTATTATAGTATAAGGGATCTTATTACAAATAATCATCAAAACTATATTGAAAAAAATCAAATGTTCTCGATAGATTACCTTCCTAAGGAGCTCTCTGATGATAAGAACAATTTTGACAAATTGCTCAACAAATTTCAAGATTTTGAGAAAAAAAATTCAATACGAAATGAAGATGATATTGCAATCCATAATGGAAAATTACATTCACATATGATTAATTCTTTGATTTATAAACCACCTTGCTATTTACTAAAAGGTTTATTTTTCAGCAATTATGGTGACCCTTGTTTTGTTGACAACAGTAATTGTTTATATATTTTGACAAAATGGAAAAAAACTTCTCAAGGTTTATTGATTCCCTTATTAAATTTGAATGAGATTTTACTTAGTAAAAGCCATTTAAATTATGTTCCAATAAATTTAATTAATGATCAATTTAATGTGTCATTTTTTAATAATAATATCAATTCCAACTTGGAAAATTATGAATATTTATATCCTATTCCACTACCTGAACCTACGGAAATTAGTCTTAAGATCCCAGTGAATTTGAATGTTGACATGAAGATTATTAAAGAACAACAACGTGCGGCTAAAAAAATGAATTATGGGGAAGATGAAAATGATGACGGCGATTTTATTCAAAGAGAGGATGAAGACGAGGATCGTTTTCTGGATGAATTTGAAGATGAAGAATTGAATGACGAGATAGAGAAACAGCTAGAATCTGAAGAAGCATTTTTAAGAGCAAAATTAATGAGTGAATTAATTAATGAATCTATAGATAGTCAAGCATTTTTTGAAAAAACTATAAATAATAAATTCAAACAGTACAAGAGAACTAAGATCATGTTAAAAGCCACCAACATTGATGAAGAAGAACAAGATTATTATTTGAATGGTATTGATTTGAATTTGTCAGACAATGAAATCGAAAATGATTCAGGAGAATTAAGGTTGAAAAATCAACATTTCAGTGTGGATGAATCACTCGATAAACTACAAGAATTAAATTCCACATATGATAAGTCTTTATTGAAAATGTTTTCAAACTTTTGTATAAATCAAGAATTGGTAAAAGCTTTGAATTTAATTAAAGAATTAAAACAAGATCGAGCATTGATTGCTGCTAGTAGAATTGCAGAAAGATTGGAATTAGTTGATTTAGTTAACAAAGTAAGCGAGGAGCGAGAAAAAAGAATGGGATTTGATTGATGCCAGCTTATAGATTTTTATTTTTTTACTTTATTTCTTTTCCCATCTTGATGTTGGGAAGTTTTTTTTCTTTTTTTTTTAGGGTTACTGCTTTGTTTGATTGTTATTTCAGTTCAATTTTTATATTAACATCTTAGATTTTACTTTTTTGTTATTGTAATTTTTTTTTTTTTTTTTTTTTTTTTTTGCGCATAGATCTATTGATTATATTTAGAGAAAGAAAAACAAATATTTATCTACAAGTCTATTTTTCTTGAGAAGCTAAATGTAATTGTATTTTTTTGCAGGGAAATACATTCATTGATACTGGGACATCTCTTTTTAGTGTCGATACCACCTCCTTCTTGTGCAAAACAATCATAAGATTCATACATATAATTACATAATTGGTGGCACAATTTTCGGATTTTTTTTTTTTTTTTTTTTATTTTTTTTTTTTATTTTTCCCCTGGGAGAGAGAGATCTATTGATTAGAAATCTACGACGGACAGAAGTGCTGTTTGAAAATAAATCATTCAATATACAATAATAATAGATAGTGAAATAGATATAAATCAGATACAAGAAAACAAGAAAATAATTACATCAGAAAGAAAAAAAAAAAATTAGAAAAAATAGTTCTACACACAGAAATATTTCTTTTTTTTTTTTCATGTTTAATTTTAAACTATCTTTCATTCCGTTGATTTGTTTGTCTTTGTTTTTTCGTTACTGGTTTGTTGAAGATAGTAGTAGTATTCTTCCGACTCAATTTTTTACCCAAGATAAGAGGGAAACCAATATTAATATAAAGAATCCAGAAAGTTATTGTTTTGAAAATAGTGAAAAGGATCAGATGTTGATATTGAATTCATACGAGACCAGCTCATTAAAGATTCGAAAGCTATTTAATGATGAAGATCTACTAGGCGATGAGCCAAAATCGGTATTAGCATTGCGACAATCAGTCAAAACGAAAATCAAAAATTCCATGAGAATCATATCCCAAGCTTTAGACGACTATAACTATGAACACATTTCTATATCTTTTAATGGTGGTAAAGATTGTTTGGTGATGTTATATCTTTATTTAGCCGTTCTTAATGATAGAAATTTGATCTATAATAATGGGGTTGATCTAGCGCAAGGGTTGAAAAAAGTGAAATCGGTATATATATATTATGAGGAAACTTTTGATGAAATCGAAGAATTCAATAAACAAGTCAGCAAATATTGCAACTTAAATTTACAGATTTATTCATTTTGCAAACTTAAGGATGGATTTGAAAAATTTTTAAATGATAATGATGATGTCAAGGCAATTCTTGTGGGTAATCGTTTTACCGATCCTTATTCTTCTCATCTTAAAGAATTTCAAAAAACTGATAATAATTGGCCTTCGTTTATAAGGATTCATCCAATTTTGGACTGGACTTATCAAGAAATTTGGTATTTTTTAATAAATTTAAATATCCATTATTGTGAACTATATGATTATGGTTTCACATCCATCGGAGGTAAAACAACAACAATACCAAATCCTTATTTGAATAAATTAGAATTTGAGCAAAAAAATCAAGGCTTTGATAGAGAAAGACTACAGTGGTTAAAGAAATTACATGAAATGAATTCAAAGGCACTGTCGCATCAAACCTCTCATGCTAAACAGTTGCAAAATAGTACGCATTTTCCTGCTTTTTACTTGCAAAATGACGAGCATGAACGATTTAGTAGAGCTAAGCATTAACCTTCTGTATATATAAATGAATAGATACATGCATATGAAATTATTACTTTTATAAAATAAGATCAATAACAAGAAAAAAAAAGAAAAAAAAAAAAAGAAAAAAAAAAAGAAAGAAAAAAGCAAAAGAAAAAAAAAATTAAACACCAAAATTAACGAGATACATGAAAATAAAATGAGCAAAGCATAACTTGAAATACATAAAATAAAATGAAACAGAAACAAAAACAATAAACAGTAGGTTGACATTAATAATATAGGCATAAGAAAATAAGGAAGAAAACAATAAATAAAAAATGAAAGGCCACTTCTTAAAAATTTGATAAAAATATAGAATTCATAATAAAAAGCACGGTTTGCATGCAACTAGATTTCATGTATCGAAATTGAAATCGAAATTATTCAAATCCTCTGCCTTCATAAAATTCCCCAAATCAAAATTGTTACTTTCTGGATTTATATTTGAATTTGAGTTTGTCATTGAAATAGGATTTGAACTTGGATCGAATTTGAATTCTGATGGTGAAGTCACCGCCGAATTATTATCGATTGGCGTGCTAACAAGGCTGTTATTATTAGGCATTGGGGATGAATTATTACTCACAACTTTTTGAAGATTAGCAGTTGCTACAGAGGCTGACCTACTACTAGCTTTTGGTACATCACTTTGTGATATTGTTTGCTTTTTATGTTGTTGATGTTGTTGCTGTTGCTGCTGCTGTTGCCCAGCAGCCAATGGACCAACACCAATATTTTGTAATTCTATTTCCGCACTTGTATTTTTAAATTCCTTTCTAGAAGGCCTTTGATTTGAAGGAATCTTTTTAATTTCTTCTAGTCTTTGGAGAATTGTTAAAAGTTCAGTTTCTTTACGATTATTTTCATCAATTTTTGATTGCAAATATTCAATATAGCTTATGGTCGAAGATAGAATTTGACCTTTATTTGGCTTTCCATCTTTAGTTCCAGAAGATTTCTCTTTTTTGTTTTCAAAAAAATTCTTTGGGATCATCACACCTAGCTCTTGAATTTTGTCATTTATATTATCTCGTCTTTTTCTTTCGACAGTTTGTCCTGGATCAATCGATGAGCTCAAACTTTTTGAATCTTTTCTTAAAGAACTCACTAAGCTATTGTCATAACTGGTTGGTGACAAAAAGTTTTCTTCAATTTTATCCTCTTGTTTAATGATAGGTATTCCTTTTGATTCTCTGGCTAATGGTGAACCATAATAATTGTTATCATTGCTACCTGTATTATCAATATTTTGATTTGAAGACATTTCTAATGCAATGCTAAATATTTTTAAAATAAATCCTTTTCAAAAGGCTACCAATTAGCTGAATTGTTTTGATACAGATGGGTTATTTTGTTTTATATGTGTCATATTTTTTTTTTTTTTTTTTTTTTTTTTTTTTTTATTTTTTTTTTAATTTTGCCGATTTTTTTTTGCTATTTTTATCTCCCCTTTTCTTGCCACCCTATCTCTCATGTACCGAAACCGAACCGCACCGTTTTTTGCGGGGGGTTATTTTCATCTTTCTGCTTCAATCATTGGAATAGATTCAAGTTTTACTTTATATTTCATTCATTAAATATCTATACAAAGAAACAACTTATTAGGAACTAATCCAACTTTCTGCTTGATTGATAGCTACTCTTGAAGTGAAATTAAGCATGTTTCGTCCGTACGGGAAATAACTCACCGTATAATAAGCTTGAGAAATAAGTTGAAGAACCGCAAACACAATTGATAAAATTGTGCTCTTCAAGACAATCGAGCTATAAATTGTTAAACCAATACTACCAAAAAACACTAAACTTAAAATAAATCTATCACCACTTAACACATCATTCATATAATTTTGAAAACCTCGTAAGAAAACAAAACTTATCAAAAAGAAAACGGAGCCCAAGGTCCACAAGGAAATGAATTTTCTTGGTTTGAGTGAAAGGATAGGAAACATAAAAATACAAATTGCGTAACATACTATCGAGCCCACTAACAAAATGAAAAAAATAACCAAACGATCAGATTTAGAAAGATTAAACATACCAGGCTCATCAGTGACTGTTTCTTCCACCTCTTCGTTTATTGGAAGGCGAATTGGATTATTATAGTTCATGAATGGATTCCAACTGCCTCCGTTTGAAGATACATCTGCCGAAGAAGGTATGGTATTTGGAACGGGTGGAGGTAAATCATCATCAATTCTAATTGATTGTTGTCTTTTGAAGAAATCTGTTATAGCCATTTTTTGTATTTTATTCTATTCTATTATTTTTGTCAGTGATACGATTGATTCATTTCTATAGCTTGTAGTAACATTTTTTTTTTTTTTTTTTTTTTTTTTTTTTTTTTTTTTTTTTTTTTTTTTTTTTTTTTTTTTTTTTTTTTTTTTT
>JASTUB010000076.1:0-45117 GCA_031124825.1 Saccharomycopsis vini
TTATTATTATTATTATTATTATTATTATTATTATTATTATTATTATTATTATTATTATTATTATTATTATTATTACTTTGGTCTAGTGACGATGGCTGTTCACTCCAAGTTTTATCGACTTGTTGAGGTTGTAGTGTGTCAACAAACCAAATGGCGAACAATAAAAATTGCAAAACCAATATTATAAGATCATTGAATAACAATTTCCATATATTTTCACACAAAGGCTCACCGATAAATTGTACAAGAAAGCCGCCGTATTTATAACCATTTTCAACTGATTTGTCATTATCAATTTGGACACCAAATATCAAACGAGTCACAATCACAAATAAATTGAAACTTGTTGATACTGTGATTAATATCCTTGCTACTTTACGTTTACCGCTATTATCTCGAAAAATTTCTGCAATTTCACCTGAATATGGGTTTGACAATATTGTTTGAATAAATGTTCTTATAATAAATGTGAAAAAAGAGGTATCGAGAAGATATATGTGGTAAATATAAACAAATCCTAATATGTCTATATTTCTTTTTATGTCTTCAACAAAAGCTTTTCTTCTTAGCTTGTAAACTTTGGCATTATTATTTCGAACTTCAGATCTTGATACTGATGAAACATCACTCATTTTTATGAAGTATTCAAGTAGATTATTATAGTTGATCATTCAAAACATCATACGTCTATTTTTTTTTTTTTTTTTTTTCCTTTACTTTTCTACTATTTTTTTGATGCGAGCAACTCTGAACATGACCGTATCGGTATGATCCGCAATGGTTAGTCAAGATTTACTTCAGTTTACAAAAAAAATATTATAGAGAAAAGAAGAAAGAAAATGAATAGATAAATTGTTTTTACCATTTCACTTTCAAATGATAATTTGGTAATGAAAATGTTCATTTCAATATTTTTTTTTGTTTATTTTTATTTTTTTTGAGTTTTTATTAAACGTCGGCAGTCCAGTCAAAAGTTCCCGATAACCCCATACATGTGAAAAACACCCGAGGCTCTGCAAAAAAAAAAAAAAAAAAAAAAAAAAGCGGAGGTGACAATATTACATGAATATTTGTTGTGCTCATATAATAAAAAATTATGGTATTTTTTATTTTTCTTGTTCGTTTCTTTTCTTTTCCCTTTCTTTATATGGACGGATGTCTTAATTAGGAGTTTGGGTAATTAAAAAGGTCCCGTCATAAATCTTGATGAAGTTATATTGAAGCATTAAAAAAAAGAAACTTTGGTACAACCAGGGGGGCCTACTTACCTTCCAGATTACAGACAATTAATATTCACAGAATGGATGATGCGGAATCCATCTATTTAGATTCAGCAAACCAAAAAAAACAAAAACAAAAAACAAAAAACAAAAAACAAAAAAAAGAAATAACTTTAAAATAGGAAAACAATTTGAAAATTGAAGATAATAAATATCAATGTTATTTATTTAGTAAAGTAATGTCGTAATGAAAATTATAATAATTACACTTTGTTTTGTCATCACCAATCTTGGTGCCCACCCCCCTTTCTTTTTTTTTTTTTTTTTTTGCAAGTCTTGTTTGCCTCATCGCTTACTAATATTTACAACAAATTATAGTATGAAATTTTTCAAAGTGATCTGTCACATAATATAATTGTGAAAAACAGTCCAACAAAATGCTTTCTTCTATTTTCTAGTTAATATTATATATCGTTAAATTAATATATATATATAGTGGAAAGGGGGAGGTATACAATTAAGTAAAAAAAAAAAATAGAAAATTGTAATTCGTATCACTGGAAACAACTGTACGGATTCCGTGATTTGACATTAATGTAAAATTAATAATAGTCAATCAGCGCTAAAAAAAAAAAAAAACTCAAAAAAACAAACAAAAAAACAAAAAAAAAACCCATAAATTGGATGCCGACGAAAAAATGGTTGTTGGATTTTTATTTTTTATTACGCAGCACCTCGTTACCCTATTTGACAATCTCTTTTAGGTATGTTTCTTTGTCTTTATTAGTTTGTCGCTCACCGGCCCTCTCGTGGTCTTTTAAATACTACCATTTTTTCCTCACCCTTCATCAATTCTTAACTAGTTTTTCGCCCCTTTTGATTGTTTGCTTCTGCAACTTTTAATCAAGTTATTTTATTATATTCAAATTTCTATTATATTTACAAAAATGTCTGCTGTGTATGTTCTCAAAACAATTCAATCACTGAATTTATCAATTTAATTAAAGTTATCAAAAAATTAAATAATCGTTATTAGTTATTAGCCAACAACAAGCGCTTATTTTTTTTATTTATATTTTTGTTGAGCTTGATGAATTTTTCCTGTTTTCTTTTTTTTTTTTTTTTTTTTGTTCTTTTAATTGGTAAATGTAATTATTCAATACTAACATCCAATTCAGTGGTGACGTCGGTCTTATTGGTCTTGCTGTTATGGGTCAAAATTTGATCCTTAACATTGCTGATCACGGTTTCAAAGTTGTTGCTTTCAACAGAACCACCACCAAAGTTCAACACTTTTTAGATAACGAAGCTAAAGGTAATGACAACATCATTGGTGCTTTCAGCATCGAAGAATTGATTGCTAAATTGAAAAAACCAAGAAGAATCATCTTGTTGGTCAAAGCCGGTTCCGCTGTCGATGCTTTTATTGACAAATTGTTACCTCACTTGGACGAAGGTGATATCATCATTGATGGTGGTAACTCTCACTTCCCAGACTCTAACAGAAGAGCCAAAGAATTACAAGCTAAAGGTATCAGATTCGTCGGTTCCGGTGTTTCTGGTGGTGAAGAAGGTGCCCGTTACGGTCCATCTCTTATGCCAGGTGGTAATGAAGAAGCTTGGCCATACATCAAAGACATCTTCCAATCTGTCTCTGCCAAATCTAACGGTGAACCATGTTGTGACTGGGTTGGTCCAGAAGGTTCCGGCCATTTTGTTAAAATGGTTCACAATGGTATCGAATACGGTGACATGCAATTGATTGCTGAAGCTTACGACATCATGAAAAGAGTTGGTGGTTTCACTGACAAAGAAATTGGTCAAGTTTTCACTAAATGGAACAAAGGTGTTTTAGATTCTTTCTTGATCGAAATCACCAGAGACATCTTATTATACGATGACGTTGATGGTACCCCACTCGTTGAAAAAATCATGGACTCTGCTGGTCAAAAAGGTACTGGTAAATGGACTGCTATCAACGCTTTGGATCTCGGTATGCCAGTTACTTTGATTGGTGAAGCCGTTTTTGCTAGATGTTTGTCTGCTCTTAAATCCGAACGTACTCACGCTTCCAAAGTCTTGGCTGGTCCAGAAATTCCAAAAGATGCTGTTAAAGACAAACAAGCTTTTGTTGATGACTTGGAACAAGCTTTATACGCTTCTAAAATCATCTCATATGCTCAAGGTTTCATGTTGATTCGTGAAGCTGCTAAAGAATACGGCTGGAAATTAAACAACCCAGCTATTGCTCTTATGTGGAGAGGTGGTTGTATCATCAGATCTGTTTTCTTGGGTGAAATTACCAAAGCATACAGAGAAAACCCAGAATTGGAAAACTTGTTGTTTAATGAATTTTTCAAAAACGCCATCACCAAAGCTCAATCCGGTTGGAGAAAAACCTTGGGTTTGGCTACCACTTACGGTGTTCCAGCCCCAGCTTTTGCTACTGCCTTAGCTTTCTACGACGGTTACAGATCTGAAAAAGTTCCAGCTAACTTGATCCAAGCTCAAAGAGATTACTTCGGTGCCCACACTTTTAGAGTCTTGCCAGAACACGTTAGCAAACACTTACCAGAAGGTAAAGATATACACATTAACTGGACTGGTAAAGGTGGTAATGTCAGTGCTTCTACCTACGATGCTTAAGTAGTTTGTTTCAAGTAATTTTAGTTTATTTCTAGCTCCTGTTAATTAACGATATTTTTGATTTTGTTGTTGATTTGTTAGTAAAGTTATTATTTTTTCGTAGCCTTATTTCCAGCTTCATCATAGACTTTTGTTCTATTTTTTTTTTGTTTTTTTTCTCTCTTTCGGAAAGGCGGTTATTTTATTTATTTTTTCTATCGGGTGTGCACATGGTACCAGTAATTTATGTTTTATGACTACATTTACCCAGTCAATCAATATCACAAAATGCTATCTTTCATATACTAAAAACAAAAAAGTTATTTATTGTTAATCAAAATTTTATGAATGTTTCGCTACTTAGGCCCACTTAGTAATTCAACATTAAATTTGTATCCTTAAAATCATGTTGTTCTATATTTGATATTGATATTAATATGTTATTTTTATATATTGAAAAAAAGTTAAAAAAAAAAAAAAAAAAGTATATGATCTCATCACTTCTTTTCCTATTTTGTATGATCCTTCTGGGCGGTACAAAAATTTGCGAGTCCTCGAGAATCAAAACATCATCTACTGTAAATTTATGCAACTGTCCCACCGGACTTTTATCCTCGATCATTTTAAGGTACTGACTGCGTGTTGCACATAGATTTACTTTAGAAATCTCAATTACAATCAACAGAAATAAATTTCAATTTCTTTCATTATATTTATCATAAATAAATCAGATCGTGCAAAAAAAAAACAAGAAAGCAAAAAAAAAAAAAAAAAAAAAAAAAAAAAAAAAAAAAAAAAAAAAAAAAAAAAAAAAAAATTCAAAAAAAAAAAAAAAAAAAAAAAAAAAAAAAAAAAGGAAAAAAAAAAAAAAAAAAAAAAAAAAAAAAAAAAAAAACAGAAAAAGAAAAAAAAAGAACAAAAAATATGAACCAAGGCGAATAACCATGCTTACAAGCCAAAGTTAACATCAATGTAGGAACCGTCAATTATATAATGAAAACTTATAACACGATAGTCTAAAGAGATGAATATTTGTCGAGAAAAATTCTGATTACAAAGCTGTTATTTCAGTTAAATAAAAAAAGAAAAAAATTGAACAAATTTTATTGAAACAATAACATTGGGTTGGGAGTAAACTAAAGTATAATAAAAACGGAGTTGAGGTTTATATGATTAAAAATCTTGGTGACGAAATAATTTAAAGATGACAAGTTCGATAAATCTAAACATATTCAATCTAAAAGTAAATTGGAATGAGCTTAAAAATAATTATCAAGGGAGAAAAAATATGAAAGAAAAACAAAAGCAAAAGCAATAATCTAGTATTCTGGATTCTTTATGTATTTATTACCAACAAAGGTTTTTCTTGAGTAAATTGGTTCCTTTTTTAAGAAGTCGAGTGGTTTTAATTTTGGCCAATTCACGATTTGCATTCCATTAGAAAACATGTAAATAAAACCGGTCAACAGGCCAAGCAAGCAAACTAAAATCAAAACTTTTTGTTTAGGTTGCAATCCGTAAACAATTGATTTCAATATTGTAGCAACAATGAAATAAAGGAAGAACAATGATATTTGAAGAGCATACTGGTATGTGTATGGTCTAAAGTCTGCAAATGGTGATACATAATTAGCTGAGGATCTTGTTGGAATATATTCACCCAAAATCAAATCGAATGAATCTTGTCTAGAACCATCCTTATAATTATTTTTAACGTAACGAGTTAAGGAGTTACTCAAATCATTCAAAGCACCTTTTCTTGTTCTCTTTCCTGTTCTAGTAAAATCTGTCTTTAAAGCACCTGTACCTGAATAAACAGAGCTGACTGCGTCAGCATTATCTGCCCAGAAATTTTGGAAAATAAAATTGAAGGTTTTGCTGAATTCCCATTTTTCACCTTCTTCAAGGAGGTTTAATTGTTCTAATTGACTTTGTAAGAAAAAGCGACCTAAAGTGGACTGCACAACATTTGTTCTATCAAGACAGTCCATGCAGTTGGTTCTAACAACATGTTTTTGTTCTCTTAATGTGGTTGTGGCACCATCTTTATCTAATGTACCAAAGAAATGATCAGTTGATTTCATACCCAACTCCTTGAGTCTATCGATCAATAAATAAACCCTGTGCCATTGCATTTTCCGGCATTCATGATGGAAATCAAAATAAATATATTTGAGCTTATCATTGTCGAGATTTTTGACTAGGTTTTCATAAGCTCTTTTAACTGGTAATTCATAACCTTTTTGATTAACAAGATTCACTAAGTAATTTTCACCGTATAATGAGATTTGTTGATTGAAATGTAAAGAAGCTGATTCTTCTGGGGATGTTTTTGAGATTGCTAATTTTGGTTTATATTTTAAATTATTAATTTCAGACCAGTAAACAGGCACTGAACCTCTGGTTTGCAAATAACTTTGTACAGTATTTTTGTACATCAATATTTGCTCTGTTTCATTGTAATTTGCGACATTACCTTTAGAATCAATACCACGACGGAAATAACGAGTTCCTGCTCTATATTTACTTCTTCTAGTGACTAACGCGAAAGAAACTTCTTGTTCATTAACTACTGCTTTGGTAACTTTAGCATAACCACAAATAACTGGGGTGATGAAAGGACCGACATTTTTATTTGTAGAATATGCTTCTAATAAATCTTTTGATAAGAATTCATTCCAAAAGAAACGCTTATCCAATGTACCTATTGTAAAGACCAAATTTTTGGCAAAATTTCTTTGCATTGAATTTGTCAAGTCATAAGTTTTGGAAAAATAAAAGTTGCTGCTATCTAACTGAAATCTTATCATGTCAAGATAAGAATTTTCATCCTCATCATAAGTAGAATAAGTGTTTAAAGGAACCACAGATGTGTTGAGAACTTCAAAAACATCATTATTTGCTATTTTTCCAATTACTTCAGAAGAATTAATTGTTATAATATAAGTTCCTATTTTCAAACGTATGACACCTAAAATGCCGTCAATTTCTTGAGTTTGATTATGTTCAAAAATTTCACTGTCAACTACGGAGACGGAATTTTCTGTGACTTTCAAGATTCTTGATCCCTCTTTGAGGAATATACCTTCTTTATTGCTAGTTAATAACATTACGCTATCCCTAATCCCAATTCTTTTCTATATAACAACAATAATCCACCAATTTAATAATTCACATGGTGGTGGCGTTGTTTGTTTCTTAAAAAGATCTATTTTTTTTTAATTTTGGGTGCAAAACGAGGTGGTATCTGTTACGGGTAACCATGTGAGGTGTCCCTTTTTTCTTTTTTTTTTTTTTCTTTTTGATTTCTTTTTACGGTGGTTTTTTCATTTCAACTTTTTTTTGTAGTGAAGTAAAAAAGATTTGCAAAAGCCTAATTCTGTTTGATTCATTGATTAGAGATTTAAATTGCAATCAATAGCAATAACCTCAAAGATCAAACCATGTCCCAAAATGTATGCTTTTATCATTTTTTTTTTTTTTTTTTTCAGTGATTAACTAAATCTCTTTTGCCTATTAATTTGTTACTAACAGCAAATTTCTCCAGTATCAATACCAGGGTCAATATCAACCTCAAGGCCAATATCCTGCTAAGCAAGGACAATATGGCTATCAACCAAATTATGGGGTACAAGCTCCTCAAAATGGATACGTGGACCCATCGATGCAACAAATGAACAATAACTATCCGGTTGAAGGAGATGAAGAAGGAGATGAAGAAGATGATGAAGAAGAAGAAGGTACTGACGTACGTGTATCTTGGGGTGTTTGTCCAACACTGAACGAAAAGAATATTGTTCCAGAAGGTGCTTTATACACTCCATTATTTGATATAGGAGATCGTGTTTTGAATATGGAACCTATTCGTTGTTCTACTAATAATTGTAGGGCAGCTTTTAACCCATATTCTCAATTAGATTTGAGAGGTAGAAAATGGATGTGTCCGTTATGTCGTAGTCAAAACTCATTACCTCCTCAATATTCCCCAGAATTATTGGATCAAATAACAAAATCCCCAACTATTGAATATATTTCTCCAAGACCAATGCAAAACGCTCCAGTTTTTTGTTTTGTTATTGATATATGTCAAGACGAAGATGATTTAGCTTCTTTAAAAGAATCATTGATCCTGTCATTATCTGTTATGCCACCAAATGCTTTAGTCAATGTGATCACTTTTGGTACTATAGTTCAACTTCATGATTTATCATTTATGATTGGAGACAATGAACAAAACTTCGAGCCTTATCCAAAATCTTATATTTTTAGAGGTGATAAAGAATATACTAAAGAAAATTTGGAATCAATGTTATCTAGTGCCTCTAGAAGTGGATTGAACAGATTCTTTGCTCCATTACAAGAAGTTGAATTTCAATTAGGTAACTTATTTGAAAGTTTGAAAAAAGATACTTGGCCATATGCTTCTGGTAGAAGACCAATTAGATCTACCGGTGCTGCTCTTTCTCTTGCAGCCACATTATTACAAGCAACTTTCAAAGATACTGGTGCTAGAATAATGCTTTTCAGCGCTGGTCCATGTACATTAGCTCCAGGTTTAATTGTTGGACCAGAATTAAGAGAAGCTATCAGATCCCATAATGATATAGATAAAGATTCTGCTAAACACTACAAGAAGGCTAAAAAATTCTATGAATCTTTGGCTGAAAGAATAGCAAGTAATGGTCATTGTGTTGACATTTTTGCCGGTTGTTACGATCAAATTGGTTTATCTGAAATGCAATCATTATCAAATCTTACTGGTGGTGCTATTGTTCTTTCTGATAGTTTTGCAACCAGTATTTTTAAACAATCTTTCTTGAGAATGTTTGATAAAGATGAAAATGGATTTTTGAAAATGGGTTTCAATGGTACATTAGAAGTTAAAACAAGTAATCACTTGAAGATTTCTGGTTTAATTGGTCATGCTTTCTCTAAGAAAACCAACAATAGTAAAGTTTCTGATGCTGAAATTGGTATTGGTGGAACAGATAGTTGGAAGTTATGTGGTATGAGTCCTAACCATACTTATGCTGTTTATTTCGAACCAGTTCAACTGACACCTAATTTACAAACTGTTCCACCTCTTGTTCAATTTGTTACTTTCTATCAACATGCCTCAGGTAGTTATAGAACTAGAGTGACCACATTACTAATTCAACCACCACCACCACAAGTTGGCTCACAATTTGCCATGTCATTTGATCAAGAAGCTGCTGTTGTATTGATGGCAAGAATTGCTGTTTTCAAAGCCGAACAAGATGATGGTGCGGATGTTCTTAGATGGATTGATAGAATGTTGATCAGATTATGTGCTCGTTTTGGTGAATACACAATGAATAATCCAGAATCTTTCAGATTGGCCCCAGAATTTGTTCTTTATCCACAATATATGTATTACTTGAGAAGATCACAATTTTTGCAAGTTTTCAATAATTCACCAGATGAAACTGCTTTTTACAGACATGTTTTTACAAGAGAAGATACATATAATTCCACAATTATGATTCAACCAACTTTAACATCATATAGTATGGACGGTGAGCTGGAGACTGTTCTTTTAGATTCTGAATCTGTTAAGAAAGATCGTATTTTATTATTGGACACCTTTTTCCACATTTTGACCTTCCGTGGAGAAACAATTTCTGCTTGGTATAAAGCTGGTTATCAAGATAATCCTGAATATTCAAATTTCAAAGAATTTTTGGATAGACCAAAAGCCGATGCTGCTGAACTTTTAGTGGATAGATTCCCATTACCTAGATATATTGAAACTGAACATATGGGATCACAAGCGAGATTTTTATTTGCCAGATTGAATCCATCACATACACATCAAAGTGATGATGTCTTCAGCACTGATGGTGCTATTGTGTTGACTGATGATGTCAATTTCCACACTTTTATGGAGCATTTGAAAAAATTGGCAGTCAGCAGTAAAAATTAGATTTCAAAATCATTATGGTAGAATAATTAATAATGATGAAAAATTATTCAACAGAAAAAAAAAAAAGAAAATAGTTTTTTTTTTTTTTTTTTCCTAACCAGTATTTTTCTTTGCCTGAAACTTTTTTTTTTTTTCTCTCTCTCTCCCTCCTCATTTATTTTATTGTTGAAGAAGTAATAAATAAATTATCTTGTACCTTTCAATCGAGGTTGTTTTTGTTTAAAATTGTAAGTTGACGTATATATAGTGTTTCATGAAAAGCTAATAAATATTAACTCTTGTCAACCAAAAAGTTAAATGTTAGGCTTTTTTTTCGAACAATTGAGACCGTGCAAGAGAGTTATGTTTTAAAAAATTAAAGACCTATAGGTGCACAGCCGTAATGAAAAAAAAATAGAATCCATGAAAACCTAAGCAACTGTTTTCAATTTATATATATGTATATGGGTAAAATTACTTGATTCTCTCACACGCCTGGTTATGCCTGTGTACTTAAAGTATATATATATATCATTCATATAGGAAAGAAAAACTGAAAGAATGATATATCAAGTAACCCTATATTAACTTACATTAATATCTTGATTGTTGCATTGCAAGAGCTTCTCCAAACACATGATCTGTGGGTAATTAGTAGTATCATATTCTCCAAGACTCTTCCATTATTTTGAATTAAATGCAATTCTTTATATATATATATTTCTTTGTCTTTCCAAGATTTGAGTTTTTTGGCTTTTTTTTTCCTTGTCTACTTTTTGACATTGATGAAATAAATAATAATCATGTCAAAATTTGCATTTGAAAATCGACTTTTCCAAGTTTTCTGCAGAGTTGATTTATTTTCACCAAAAAGAGTGTTTTTTTTTGTTGCACACAAAAACTCGCAATGATAGCACACTAAAAGGCTTTTCAATGACCATTGATAATGTTTCCAAACTGATATATACTTTAGATGAGCTGGGAAAGACTGTACCTGTATATTATGATTTAATGAACAAGAATTATGTCACTGAATCTCCGAGCAACAATAAAAATATTGATACAAGAATATTAAACAGATTTGATCATGATTTAATGACAATCAGGTAGACATTCAAACCAGGAATTGTTTGTTCACCACAAAGTAATGATATTATGGGCTTTAAATACAGCTTTGGTGAAATATTAAGGAAGAATTCTAAATATAGTTGGGCAATTAGACAGATTAAAACAAAAAACGAGAACTTATACATGACATACAAGTGTTCGCAAGATATAAAAAATATGAAGGCTCCAAAAACAACATCTAAAAGAGCCCAGTTTACTTTGGACGACAAAGTAAAATTCTCCAGTGCTATATTAATCGTCTTTCACATACCAACCAAGTCGATCCAAATTACATATAAACATGATCACCATTCAGCGTGCCATATTAGTAAACTTGGATCTCAACATAAAGATTATATTGGACAATTAATAGATAACAATCCATTGATTTCTTCATATACAATTTATGAAAACCTAAAGAATGAATTTTTAGGTGAACAATTTCAACTTGATAGCGTTAAACGCTTTTATTTCAAGTACAGTGCCAAATTTTGGATGAAAAGCAAAGACAATATTTTTCAGAGTTGTCTTACAATTATTTGTAATTGGAAGCGCAATTGATGGCGCGCGTATACCCATTGCATTCTGGTATGCTCCAAGCTCAATTATATATGTAAATATGAAAGCATTATATGCTTTAAAGTTACCCAAAAAAAAGTTTTACTTACTAACAGATAACAACAAAGCGACGCATACAGCTGTAGCAAAACGTTACCCAAACATTGATATCCGTTTGTGTTGTTGGCACATTAGGTATAATATCATGAAAAAAGGCAAATAGCACCCACAAGGCTTCGCTAGGTGCTTACAAGTAGATGGTGGAAACATTTAAATTGGATGAATTATTAGGGGATCAAAGTGCTTTTTTTCAGAGCGATATACCAAATCACACTTTATCTAAAGAGAACAAACAAAAATTAAAAAATTTGTTACTTTCAAATGAACAAGAGCATATGTTACTTCCAGGATCCATTATTTACCAGAAAGACAAAGTTCAGGGATACAATATTTTGCTAAAAAGGCTCTTTGATTTTTGTATTAGCAGAAAAAATTTGTTTCTTAGGAGTTATATTTACGTTAATCACTACAACTGGAAACAATACCTAAAATGGCATCCAGCTAGTGATGATAATATATTGTTGTTTATAAAAACAAACATGGCTTTGGAAGGATGGTGGAGCTCACTTAAAAGAAAACACTTAACTAATTATAACCGCCCACGAATGGATTTCGTGATTTTTTCATTAATTAAAACAGTGGTACCTGTAATAACTACTAAAGGAAATAATATTATGAATCGTAAATACCAAAATTTTCAACAGATAAAACAAGGTGATGCACCAAGTTGGAGGCTCAGATTCTACGAGGAATTCATAAGTTTGCAAAAAAACACATATATTGATGATTGTGAATTCGATTTACAAAACTGGATTTGACACTGTCCACAACAGAAAAAGAGTCGCTTTTTATTATGTTCTCACCTTGTGAATGCAATTGCTGTACAATCAAATTCGAGAATGTTTTTTCTCTCGGTTGAAAGATCTGTTAGGGCTTCTTTTTTACGTCATCCTTTAATCCAGCTGCTTCATTTGGAAATGATGATTCTCAACAACCTTTGACATTGAGTCCTGATGACATATATAATACTGAAGATAGTGACATGGAATTCATAAATGATGACACAGAGATGGAAGTCACAACGACTGATGAATCTTCTAATTTAAAAAAAAAAAAAAAAAAAAGTGGAATTAGAAATTGAGCTATTCAAAATATTAATGGACCTAGGAAGAATGTATATTAAAGTCAATGAAAGCATGATGACTATATTTCCAGAAGTTGAAAAAAAGCGGGCATCTTTGGTGCACGCTTTAAAACATGGATTCCGCCTGCAGGAGTTAATCATGACCAGCATATTAGATCTTTAATATTACTAGATTTTATGAGTATGTATTATATATTATAAACATTAAAAATTTGTGTTTTGAATTACTGTAAAGTCACATACCAGCATTTCTTTCTATATCATTCATCAAAACTTATTTGAGATATTTTTCGCGTTTCTTTTCGCGTTTCTTCTCGCGTTTTTAACATTTACTTCCAAAAAAACAATACACGCACTAGATTCTTTCTCTCTCTTTTACAAAGAAGAATAAGTTAGTCAATTATTACATGAAGTTCGATAAAAAGCAGAGCGTAAAAACAAAAACTGTGGAGGTTAGTAAATTTGACAATGAATCGGATATATATGGAGTACAAGAAAGCCATGTGCTTAAGGTAGAGCGAGAAACATACCTGCTGGAATTTTTCATTCCTTTTAACACATAAATGATTTATGGCAACAAATTTTAATATCAATTTTGTTGACGTGTATAGTAAAATTCAAGCAGAATCGAAAATTTTGAATTTGAAATTTTGAATTTTTATTTGAAATTTTGAATTTTTAGATAAAATGCGTATACCCGGGAAAATTCAGGGAAACTGAGAACCGTTAAAAAAAAACACATTGAGTTTTTACAGTGATTCAGGGTGGCACACCTCTAAACCGGCGGTTCTTATTCCTAATTGGGTAAGGATACTTGTCGATTGGCCCCAGAAACTGGATTTTGAAGTGGAGTGCAAGTTAGTTGGATAAAGGGTCCAGAACCCTTATAACTTGGTTTTTATTCCCAATTAGGTAACGTTTCTTTGATATCAAAACAGTGGACAAACTAAAGACACGAGAAAAAACACAAAAAAGTTTCCGGAGGTAACACAACACATACAAAAAGAATCTTATATTAGGTAGGGCCCAGTACAAAATCTATTTTGTATTTTTGGATTATATTATGTGCTACTACAACAAGAATAAGAGGTTTTTTCAGGATTAAGTTTGATTCTAACATTATAGCGACATTATTGGCTGAAGACTCAAATTTCCAAACAAAACTATAAAAGTTTTAGCTAATAAAACAAAATGTGTTTTAAAAACCATTATCATGATATATTAAATCTAAAAATATTATGTGTTGCAGATAAAGTTTCTTTCTAACTCTTACTAAGCACTAAATATCATGCTGATCCAGTCAAACCCCTCGTAGCTCTCTAGTGTAGACACGTTGATGAATGGGTGGATTAGGAGTCACTACGTATTTAAATTTAAAAAATTATAAATAGTAAAAATAGGAAGAAGAAAAAAACATTTTAAAAAGAAAAGCTATAGACAGAGAGCTAACAATTGAATTAGAAGTTATGAGATAAACCATAAAGGTCAAAGAAAGAGAAAATATAGTAGTTATTATTGTTTTAGAGTATATAATAATGATCAAGTTGTAGGATCTACTTCAAGTCAATTTTTCAGTTTAGAACCTATAATTGATGAATTTTTTTTAAAGAAGATTTATAGATGAAATTTTCAAGCTTTAATTGAAATTTTTCAAGCCCTACAAATATTATTATGAATATTTATTCTGAACACAATCAATATTTCAATGTTATTAATCCTAAAATCAAAAGTTTGCTATGAAATAATGTGAGTTTTTCTGTTTTTTTTTTTAATTCAAAAAAACAAAAATTCAAAAATTACTAGACTATCTTTTTCCACCTTTAAAACTCGACAGAAAACAATGTGAATATATATTTTTTGATGAAATAATAGCTGGATAATAATCACTGGTTATATTTTTTTTTCTCATCCAATAAGTCTTGGAAAGATAAGATCTGTATAGAACATGAAATATTGTAACTATAACCTAGACATACAAATCTGTTTTGCGTGAAAACAATAGACTATCTACATTTTGCAGCATAATAATATATACATATATAAGAAAGTCGAAAGTGTCCATCTGCAGAAAAAAAAATGGCTCATTACCAAAAAGTATAGCTAAGAAAGATGTATATATATATATATATGTATGCATCAGAACATGTCGAAGTAGATCAAAAGTACGCCAAAAGTTCAAAATTGGTATACTTTTTCATATTGTAAATACCAAAAAGCATAATTTAAAAAATGATATAACTTGTCATTAAATTCTTCTACTTGATCTTATATTATTAAGAAGAAATCAGCATGATTTTTTTCTTTTTTTTTTTTCTTTTTTTGAAAGCTGAAGTGTATCAAAAATTGATCATCCTTCTGTAAAGAATTTCAAAACTCTCTCGGAAAACGACACAAAGCAAACATAGACACTATTATAAAAACTGAAAAAAAAGGGGAATTGAATACGACACTACATTGAATTACTAAACAATAGGATCATCAAAAGAATAATTGAAGAAGAATTAATGATTTGATTGCTTTAGGTCAAAGAAGAAATCAATGTTAAATTTTATTTGAGTGATGAGCTAATTCGTGAATCATTATCAAGAACAACCAATGATTTTTTTTTTTTTTTTTCGCGAGATAAACTGATATTTAAAGTTCTTGTAAGCTTTTAAAGGTTTGTATTTCGACATATTCTGGTATATAGATTTTCAAGTACGTGATTGATGTTATAACATTAGCTTAGTTGGATTGCATAATCGCAAGGAACAAAACGCGAAACACGTTCATGATCAATCCATCATTAATTTTAATTTTTTAATTTTTTTTTTTGGTTTATTACACTCCAAGTAGAACTAGTATTTGCTTTGATTCAAGATTGAAAAGAGTGAAAAATTCAAAATTTTTTTTTTTTTTTTTTTTTTTTTTTTGACAAACTTTCAAAAATATTGATTCCACAAAGATCTCAATTCAAATATTGATTCTACAAAGATCTCAACTCATATACATACACAAGGAACCTAAATCTTCTCCAGAACTATAGCTATTAATAACAGAAAAAAAAAATAACAATAATCTAGATTTGTGAATTAAAAACACAAAAATTGAAGTTTTTTTTTTCTTTTTTTTTTTTTCCTTTCAAGTGGATTTCACGTTGAAAGATATCTTTGAAAAGAATATTCATCACAAATGGTGGAGTATAGTCTCTTTTCAGATCGAATTCCATTATTATTATTATTATTATTAACCAATGAGAAGATCTCCATCCAAAAATTAAATCCCAAAGTCTTTCCTACTCGTATTTATTAAAAGCTTTTGCACCAACATTACTGAATAAATTATAATTAGATGTAAGAGCACCTTCTTCTTCTTCAAGAAAAAAAAAAAAAAAAGATAAATTATTCAGACGATATCGAAATTAATCTTGTTGGATCAACCATAAAAAATTCACAAAAAGTATTTTATTATTTTATACAAAAAAAAGACCAAAGATAGAGACAAATGAAAATAGAACCCTTAACTTTAATTAAAATATATATTATATAATAGGATATATAACCTAATGAACCGAATTGAATGAATTGAATTTAAAATACAATAATAAACTATTCTAGAGAATAAAATGTTTTTACTTTTAATTTTTTTTTTGATTTTTTTTTTTTTTTTTTTTTTTTTAATTCTATGAATTATCTATTATATGTTCTTTTTTAAAGGAATTTGATTTTCAGAAGTTTCATCCCATGCATCAATATCAATTTCTACTCCTTTAAGAACAATATGACTAAAAAATTCCAACAAAATTATAAATAAACTTGACAAAATTGCAATACAATAATTAGAAATTGTCATACCAATGTCTAACCAACTACCTTCAGTTTTAACAAGGAAGAAAAAGTTCAATGATAATAAATCACTTATACAAATGATGAATGTTGAAATGGTGAAAGTTTTGATGTTCATTGATACATTAAGGATTCCCAAACCTGCAGATAATAACACATAAGGAACGATTAATTTGATCATTAATAATGATCCCATTGAAAATGGATCAAATACTGGAATTAATCTATAAACACTTTCAAGAGAAAATGAAGATATAGATGCAATATTACCGGTACCAAAAAATGCAATTTGAGCTAAAAAAAACCCAATAATTGAAATTCTTAAAATTTGTAACCAATTTTCATTTGAAGATTTATCCTTTTTTAAATTTTTTGATAATTGATAATTTTTTTTATAATTTGTTTCCACTTCAATCCATTGTAAAATTAAAAGTGAATATCCAATATAAAATAATGATTCGAATGAAATGGTCAAAATCAAAAATAATGGAGCAAATGTAATAAATATAATCAATAATCTTAATTTAAGATCTTTATTTGGTTTAAAAGAATGTAATATTGGCATGACAATCAAAGAAATTAGAACCACCACCCAACCAAAAACTTGAGCCAAAATTGGTAAACCAGTTCTAGCTTGTAATGATTTGACTGAAATATTTGTGGCAATAAAAGATCCAATAATCAATAAAATTTGAATCAAAATAATTGATTTTGTGAATTTATTCAATTCATTTTTTGTATTTGAATTCATTTTATTTATAGAATAAAATCCATAAAAACTAAGACCAATTAACATAATTCCTGCAATATTGATTTCTGTTAAACTTTCAGTTTTAATTGCATCTGACCAAGTAAAACCCATCATATAAAGACAATTTGAAGCCCAAAATATCGATTGTTTAAAGCTATTACCCCCAAGAATAAATGGATAAATAGATAAGATTGCAAACATGATGGAAAAAATCTTTCTATTAAAGAACCCATAAGTGATAAATTCAAATATTGTAACAATAGAAATGAAATACATGGTACGCATGAAAATGTTAATATTAGCAAAAAAATTTTGAGTCCCATCAATTAAAATTTTTCTTTTAGAAAATAATTGTTGCCAAAAAATTAATGGGAATGCACCATACATATAATACATGAATGGTGAATTTTGGATATAAAAGATTGCATTTAAAATTGTTCCAATAATGAAAAAAGATGACAATACCAAATATGATGATTTTAAAGAATTATAATCAAACAGGTTTTCACCATGTAACACAAATAAATTGCAAAAAATCATAAAAGAATAAAGAGTCCAACCAATGAATCCTAAAGTTACAACTGTTTTTAATAATTTCCAATTATAAGTTTGTAAATAATTCAAACCATCAAGAGATACTTTCATCATTTCTTCAGCAATTTTAATACCTTGTAATTCCAATTTCAAATTCAATTCATCATCATCATTAGTGGTTGAAGAGATTTTGTTTATAATTGATTCAATTTCATTTTTATATTGATTGATTGATTTTTTTTCAAAATTTGGAAATGGTTTATAATTGAATTGAGAAGAACTAACTTCTGATTCTTTAACCAAATATTGTTCAACAAAACCCAAAGCATTTGAATATAAAGCTTTTAATTTATTGGAATTAGTATTGTTGATATAATTTAAGGGCAATTTTCCTACGGAATTGGAAGCATAATTGACACCAATCAAATATGACATTAAAGAAGCAATATCTGCTTGTTTAACGTCATTTCTTTTAACATGACCCAATTCCCATTCGGCCGTGTCACTGATTTCATATGTTGCTTCAGTTTCAACAAATTCAGGCAAATCATAATCGATGATAGGTTTATTGATACCTTTACCAAATGCAATTAATGGGGTTCTTGTATTATTTGGATGACCATCCCCATGAGAACCTAAAGCTGACATTCCATGATCTGCGGTGAAAATAAATGCTGAATCTTGATCACCGAAAAAACTTTCAACTTTTGGAATCAATTCTTGAATTTTTTGATCGATATATTTGACGTTATCATAATATTCTTTTGAATAAGGTCTATAACTATGACCAGCAGTATCACAACCTAATAAATGTAAAAAAAAAATCACTTTATCTTGACGGATTTGTTGATTTAAATTTTCATCTATTGTTGCATTATGAAACAAATCATCAAGATGATTGAAAACAAATGCGTCTAATTCGATTGAAGATTTTGTGAAATCTTCAAATTCATGACCATACATCCAAGTATCAATTCTATTTGAATCAGAAGCACCTTGAGCAAACATTGGCAAGATATCAGGAGAACCAAACGAATAAGTATGAGAAGATTGATTGAAAACCGAATCAAAATCGACAGGGTTTTCTTTCCAACCTTTAGTAACTGCACTAACATCTTCATAAAACCCTGCAATCATTGCAACATGACCTGGTCTTGATTCTGTTGGCATTCTTGTATGAGAAACCCCATAAGTTGCGTTATTTAAGATCAAAGATCTAAGGTATGGGGCCAAGAATTGAGATGAATTGTCGCCAGTTCCATTATAATCAATTTTGCCAAATGTTGTGTCTGCTCTTAATCCATCACCAACAATTAAAAATAATCTTTTAGCAGGAGGTGATGAAGTACTTTTATATTGGGTCATCCCATGAACTAAAGGAGACACAAAATAAATATCGAAAATGGACCATAAATAAGTGAGATGGAAAAGAATTCCAGCGATAATCAATACCGCTCTATTTGTTTTCATTATTACCAATTGATGGGGGTTCTTTTATTTATTTATTTTTACCATTTCAGTTCATTTTGATTTCGTGTTAATTTTTTTAATTTTCTATTTTTTTTTTCTCCCCAATCAAACAACCCAAATTGACGGTACCTTATGTGTGTGTGTGTGTGTGTGTGCGTGTGTTTTTTATTTTATTTTATTTTTTTTTAATAAACACCCCTTCTCCTCGAAGGAACCATAAATGCTATACAATTATTAAAGGTTACTTTATAAAAATAATAAACAATCATGAGTGAATATCCAAAGACTGTAGTGTTTCCTAATAATGAAGCCAAAAAAGGGTTTGCTCAATATCTTGAGAAAATTCCAGAAATCATTAAAGAAACCGGATACGACGAATTATATGGATATCAATTGAATTATCAAGGGGAATTATATAATAAATCTATTGTTGAAGCGATTTTATTCAAATATTTTAAAGCCAATGATTATAAATTACAAGATTCTATTAATCAATTAACCGAGACGTTGAAATGGAGAAAAGAATTTCGACCATTAAAAGCCGGGTTTTATGAAACTCATGACTCAAAATTCAAAAATATTGGGTATTTAACATTTAATGAAAAGAGTCCTAATAATTTGAAAATCATAACTTGGAATTTATATGGGGCTGTTTCTAAAGATATCAAAAATCCTAAACAATATTTTGAAGATGAAGAAAAATTCATTAGATGGAGAATTGGATTGATGGAACAAGCTATTGGATTATGTGATTTTCTTGATTCTACAAATAATTATATAGCTCAAATTCATGATTATTCAAATGTTAGTTTTTTATCAAGTGATTCATCGATTAAAAAAACCGGTAAAAAAATTGTTCAACTTTTTCAAGCCCATTATCCAGAATTTTTATCTACAAAATATTTTTTAAATTTCCCATTAATTTTGGCTTGGGTTTATAATTATATTGTCAAAAATTGGTTTATTTCGACTGAAACAATGAAAAAATTTCATATTTTACATAATGGTAAAAATTTATCAAAAGAATTCTTGGCCCTTGATTTGCCAAAAAGTTATGGAGGTGAAGGTAAAGAATTAGATCAACAAAATTATGATATTAAAAAGATTAAAATTCCTGAATATGCAAATGTTATTTTAGAACAAAATTTTAATGCGGAAATTGATGAAGTTGATTGATTATACTTTCAGTGCCGAAGTTGATGAAGTTGATTTATTATACTTTCAATGCCGAAGGTGATGAAGTCGATTTATTATACTTTCAATGCCGAAATTGATGAAGTTAATTGATTATAAGAAACTTTTTAATTTCGAAGTTGATGAACTCGATTGATTTTAGAAGAAAAAAAAAACAACAAAAAAACAATCTATTTTTGTTCCCTCTCTATTTTTTTTTTTTTTCCTCGTTAGCTTCCTCTTTTTTTGTCGTTCAATGTTTTAGACTTAAATTAATTTATTAATCGAATTTACTTTTTTTTTTTTTTTTTACTTCCTTAATCGAACTTTCTTGGAGATAGAAAAAAATTTTATAATTAGTAGTTGTAAAGAAGAACTAAAATGGAAAAAAAAGAAAATTAATAAACGCTTCAATATGAGTCAATGGTGATGGGAGAAATTATAAAAAAAAAAAAGAAAAAAAGAAGAAGAAGAAAAAAAGGGGACTTTTATTGTTCAATTTATTAATTTATCAATGAATTTCATTAAATTTTTTTTCAATTCAAGTGAGAAAACAAAACCCATTTTTTAATTTGACTCAAGATCATATCATGTTGAAAAATAATTATTCAACTCTGACAAGGACTTTTATTACATCGAATGATTCTTTTTTTTTTTTTTTTTTTGGGAAAAAAAACAAAAACAAATTAAGTAAATATTTGAATTTAATTAGAATCTGGAACTAAATTGTTATAATTTTATTAATGAATGTTTGAAAAAAAAAAAATTTTTTTTATTATTATTATTATTTTAACCCTTTTTTGTATTTAATTACTTCAAACCCATGGGAATTTAAAACCCTTTGTTGAAATCAATTTATTTATTTATTATTATTCTTCTTCTGAATAAATTGAAATATTTTTTTATTGTATTTAGTTTTTAATTAAACTAAATCCATAGAAGTCAAAAAAAAAATAATAATAATAATAATAATAAAAATTATATTTAAATTGGATATAATATGTAATTAATACATCCCTCGATGAGAATGCATGGCGTCGACATCGTGTTTAGTGCTCAAGCATTAATTTTTTTTTTTTTTTTTTTTTTTTTTTTCTTACCAATTAATTAGATGTTTAATTAAATAGAAGAGAGGTTGGAATGTAAGAAGAGAGGGTTTAGAAATATTAATTTTGGTAGTCATAGAGAGAAATAATAAACGATCTGATAGTTGGTCTTATTTTTTTTTTTTTTTTTTTTTAATTTTTTAATATATAATTTATAAAATTGGAAGAAAACAAATTATTGGATTATAAGACCAAATTAATAAATAAAAGAGAAATTTAAATGGAAATGGGGTTCCCCCCAATCATTACAATTGAAAGGCATTAGAATTTTTGACAGAAGATGATATGCGTATATAATTCTTCTTTTGGAAAAGGAATGTCAAACATAAATTGTTATTTTTTGATAAGGCTTAAAGATTGATAATGTACAATTGATGCGATGGCTGAAACTTTTTTCAAAAAAATATTATAATAAAAAGCAAAAAACAAGCAGAAAAAAAAAAAAAAGTGCCACCTGATTATCTTTAAACTATATAAGAACAATTGATTAACAATAAACTATAAAAATACCATTTGGTTTAACAATTAAACTAGGATAAAAAAATATGTATAAAAAAAAATATAAAACAAAAAAATTGGTGGAGAAAAAAAAACACCCCCATCTCTTTATGATTACTAATTGGTTACATAAACCGAAATAGTTAGTTACCCTTCTTGTATTCCTATTCAAAGGGGTGCTTAGCTAAACAAATTGTTGACAATAGATAACAATAATAATAATAATAATAATAACAATAATAATATATTTGATTGAAAATAGTAAAAGATTCCAGAATATTTTTATAAGCCTAGGACCTTTTCTTTTTCTTTTTTTCATTTCATCTGGCTAAAAAAAAAGACTTCAATTTACATCAACATTTGATTGTTCAATTTGCTACACCATTGCATCATAACAATCGATGGAAAAAAAAAAAAAAAGTTCCATCAATCATCCTTGTAAACTACATTTATAAAACAAAAATAAAATTTGTTTCCTTATTTTGAGTGTTCAAATTGTTGTTTCTTTTGATGTAATTTTTCTTTATGAACCTAGTGTATACAAGAACAAATTAAGGACAATTATTTTATTATAATTATTATTACCAACAAAAGGGAAAATAAATGAGAATTTATGAAAAGAACGCCCATGATAATTAGGAACCAATAAAAATTAATATCCGAAACTATCGAAGAAGATGATGAAGATGGAAAAAAAGAACATCGACTATAAGAAATCCAACAATAGATAATAATTCAATGTGAAAAAAGAAAAATATAACCAAGAAAGCGTTGTCTAATTTCTGAGACATGATAACTAGCCTGTTTTTTTTTTTTTTTTTTTTTTTTTTTTTTCTATTATTTTTTTTTTTTTTTGTATTTCTCTTTCTAAAAAAGGTTCTCTGTTTTTCTGTTCATTCTGACTTATTGCAAGTATAAACAAAATCTCGGAATTGTACATAAAAAGAAAGTACCTAAAATGTATCAAGAATAGAAAATAGGTACATGTAAACAGATATATATATATCAACATAATCTGTAAAGAGGTATATATAATCTATATTGAAATGAAATGAAAAAAAAGTTGTGTTTTTTTTTTTTTCATTTATCCAATTATTTCTTGTTCTTTTCATTGCGTATTCGTAACTACATCAGCGTAAACCTAATAACCAATTATGATTGATTCTTTTATTCTAAACGATGTATATATATTTAGTTTTTTTTTTTTCTTTTCTTTCTTTTTTTTTTTCCTACTTTGCGTGATCATTTCAACTTGAATAAAGAAATTATTAATAATAATAAGTCATTGGATGAATGGATATTAGATTGATTAATCTTTAAAATTCATATATGGAAGTTTGATAATCTTGATAGTTGCAACAAATAAGCATGGCCGTTTAAGAAACGGTTACTGTGTCAATATATTACTAGCACATACAAAAACGTCTCAAAATTTATCATCCTTAACGATGATGAGTGAAAAAAAATAAAATTTTTTTTCTCAAATTTTTCATCAATTAAAAATGATTATCAATTGACGATCACTGTTTTGTCATAATAATATCTTTTTTTTTTTTTTTCTCATAATTCTCGACTGAAATTGAGACATTACAAATAAATTCTTACAAAACAACATCAATTTATAAATATGAGACATGAAATTTTCAGCAGTAGCAATAAATAATTTTTTTTTTTTATAAAAAAACAAAACTTGTTAAATTTTGTAATGTGGTTTTTTTTTTCTAAGTATATATTAATTAATAATTGAAGTGGGAATAAAGAATAAAAAAGAATGAAAAAGAATGAAAAAGAATGAAAAAGACTTTTGGTGGCCCACATAAAATAATCTTTTTTGATTTGAATTTGTTTTTGTTGTTGCGCCACTGCATGCAATAACGATATTATTATTGCATATATGTATACACTTACATAAACGTACCTGTTTTATATTATTTATAAAAAGTATCGAAGAAAAAAGGGTCATAAAAAATTTTTTAATAGTTTGCTATTTAATATTACATTCAATTAATGATTTTAATAAAATTGTATTGGATTTACCCAAGTTTGTATACAAGATTGAAATTTATTACATTAAAATTATTACATTGTTTAAAATTAATGTAATCACGCATTAAAACATTCTTTTGCATACCTCAACAATCTCATGCAACTTGATGCTTTTAATAACAATCTAACATGTTTGATCAGTTTTTGTAAAAATTAATTCCTCTTCCTCCTTCTTCTTCCCCTACATAAAATTAACAAAATTGTTTGTATTTTACATCATGTACAAGTATGTGCTGTTATCTGTAATAAGAACAAAGTTCATCGCTGCATGTAATTCAAACTTTAATTTGAATTGCATTTAAAAAAAAAAAAATAAAAAAAAGAAATGAAAAAAAAAAAATAAAATAAAATTTTTGATTGGGGGGCAGTTTCAAAACAAATGCATATCATATAAATATCATTAAATTTCCTCACCAATGTCATCAAATTGAAAATGACACCTTTTTTTTTATTTTTTTTTTTTTTCTTCCCCATTTATTATCCATATCTATAATCATTGAATTGCTCTTCATTCTTTTATTATTATATTTTCTGTTACTTTTTGTTTTTTTTTTTGTTTTTTTTGTTTTTTTTTTTTTCCATCTATTGCATTTTTCCCATTCATTTCATTTATTTATTTTCAGAAAAAAAAAAAAAAAATAACAAACAAAAATGAGCTCTTCTCCAAAAGTTGTTTTACCATCTTTAGCATCTGCCTTTGACGAAAATGTTCCAGTTGAAGGTTCAAAAGTCAAACTTCCAAGTCTTTCTCATTTAATAGATAATAATAATAATAACAGGTTGAATAATAATATACAACAACCTCAACCTCAATTACCATCATCTTCTCAAAATTATGCTACAACACGATCTATTTCATTATCAAGCTTATATGTTCCAACATTACAATCTTCGTCGTCTCCTTATTGTCAATCAACTGGTCTTTATACCCCATCTTCAAGCACAGTTTCTAGTCCAATGAGTATTGTTGCTCCTACTAGAACAAGATCCCAACCTTTTTTAAGTTATCAAGACAATCATCATATTCCCCAAACCCCACAATATTTCCCTCCTTCTCCAGTATATCATTATCCATCTCCTTCTTCTCATAATACCCCCCATCATCCATTATATCAAAAACCAACAACAAGAAAATTTATCCATCAATCATTAGAATTTTTCCCACCCCAAGTTGGTTGTCAACAACAACAACAACCAACAACACCACCGTCACATTCTAATACTGTTAATACCACTTCTCAACCTATATATTATCAATTACAAAGTAGTATGCCACCTCACCAACAACAACAACAACCAACCGCAAGCAAAGTTTTACAAAAACAAGCTAGTGCTTGGACTCAAGAAGATGATGCTTTATTACGCCATTTAAAAGAAGTTCGAAAATTTGGTTGGAGAGATGTTGCCAATTATTTTCCTCGTAGAACCCCAAATGCTTGTCAATTTAGATGGAGAAGAATAGTTAGTGCTTCAAAATCAGTTTGTTCAATAAAGAAAAAATTGGGGACAACAAATCTTCATAATTCTAATAATGGAAAATTTGAAAGTAAAAAAGGTAGTGTTGGATTTTTATTGAATGGTTAAAATGTTGTCTATGTCTATGTGTGTGTGTGTGTGTTTAAAAATTGGTTTATGTTTATGTTAATTCTTTCATTTCTTGTTAATTTTTTTTTCATCTATTATTAATATTATTGTTTACATTTCATTATCTTCGCTAACATTACTGTTTTGTTTTTAGTTCTGTTATTACGGTTTATCATTCATCTCATTTGCTTATTCTCTTACAAATAAAAACAAAAAAAAAGAAAAAAAGAAAAAAAAAAATTGTGTTGCTTTAATTTTCTTTTTTCTCTCTTTTTTTTTTTTTTTATCATTATTCTTTTACACTATTATTTACAATATAATATAGAGCTATAGGGTGTTTTCAATTGATGATAATTTTTTTTTTTTTTTTTTCTCTCAATTTAATAATATCTTTTAAGTTGCCATTGGATATATTTGTTGTTATTATTTTTTGGACTATAAAATGTAAGATTAATCTTGATATTGACGTCAAGGGTAGGAAACTATTAAAAATACATTACATTAATTAAAGCAGTCAAATAATTTGAAACATGAAATCTAATAATAACATAATTATTATATCTCTTGAAAAGGAGATAAAATTGAGCAATGGAGAAAAAAAAATAAAAATAAAAAAAACCCACAACAATAAATGACACACAATTGTTTAATTCAATACTTTCTTTTCTCATTTGTTCCCTTTCATAGTTTTTAATCAACCAATTGTTGTGTTTTTTTTATTTTTATTTTTATTTTTTATTTTATTTTTTTCCAAATAATAAAAAAGGTGTTGATTCCAGCCGTGGTTAGATCGATTTTTAGTGATAAAAACAAATAATAAAAGTATGTTTCAGTTAAAAATTGAATAAAAATAAAATATTGAAAAAAAAAATAAAAAAGACGCACATATCATTGCATTTATTTAAATTAAAAGGAAAAAAAAAAAAAAAAAAAAAGATGAGCTTCAAAAGATGAGATGAGAAGAGCTTGGAGAAGACGTAGATCTGAGGATTCAAATTCAAAAAACAAAAACAAAAACAAAAGAACGAAAAAAAAAAAAAAAAAAAAAAATGTAAGATATACAAATGAGATTGTGAATTGTATTGGGTAATCAATTCTTTATTCATTCATGATAATAAACTCTGAATCATCATTTCATTCATGAATAAAGAGACCCACCCCCCACCCACAAAAAAAAAAATAATATGTGGGAAAGTATGTTCTATAATTTTAAACCACCAGAGAAAAGTTTTCCTTTTTTTTTTCTTTTTTTTTTTTTGTTGATATTTCAATTGAATTAATTTAAATAAGTTAATCAATTAAGTTTTCAATTTTCATTTTTATTTTCTTTTGATTTAAATTTGTAAAAAAAAAAAAAAATTGCATTTTAATGTGTGTTTATTCCTTCCCCAGATCTAGAATTCACCAAGTGACAACCAATGATGATAAAAGATGATTGATTATTTATCCTGTAACCTAAACATGTCAATAAATTGATGGGATAAAAAAAAAAAAAAAATAAAAAAAAAAATACATTGTTTTATTGAATTGAAAATAATAACAAAAAGGCCACCATGAACAAAAACTAACTCTGGATATAAATTGAATTAATGATATTTTTCAATTTATTTTTATTCTTTTTTTTTTTTGTTTTTTTTTTTTTTCTTTGTTTTATTGTTTTTACTACATTTAAATTCTTCCTTTTCAAAATGAAAAAATAAAATATAAATATTTCTATTTGATGTAAATTTGTAATTGTCAATTTTAACAAATCACCCAACTTTAAAATGTTTACATAAACTTTAAAATTGGAAAAAAAAAAAAAAAAACAAAAAAAAACGCGTCCCCAAAAAAAGAAAACAAAAAAAAACCCTTTTTTTTTTTTTTTTTTATTTTTTTTTTTTCGTAAATGTAATTATACGCTTTAATCATGTGAGTGATACTTTTTGCTACTTGATGTTGTGTTGCAATGCAATGCATCAGCCACGCCATCATCACATCTCTTTCTTGTTTCTTTTTTAATTTGTTCGAAAATTTCACCAAATTTGGGAAAAATTCATAAACTATAATAGCTAAACTTTTATTACTTTTCTTTGTAAACTAATTGTATATTAATAAAAATAAAAAATAAATAAATAAAAAATAAAGATAATAATAATAACAAAACATTGTTTCATTTCAATCAAACGGCAAATTAATAAAATCATATAAAAAAAATTAAAAAGGTACTAAATGTACCTTTTATGCCAAGTTACAACAATTTTTTTTTTTATTTTTTACTTTTTTTTTTTTTTTTTTTTTTTTTTCACAATGTGACTTCTCAAAGCAATTTGACGTTTGCATTTCAAAGATCATCAATTGAAAAACAAAAGAATGAATTTCAAAAATATTGGTTTCTTGTCTTAACTTAAATAAAAACAATTGTAATAATATTAATCCCAGGGTACTCATAATAGGGGGAGGGCATAGAAGTTGAGAAAAATTAATCAAAATAGTCTCTCTCTCTCTCTCTATTTGCCTCTATTTCTCACTCAACTCGGTGGTAAACTTGCATCTGGTTGAAAAAGATACAATCATTCATCAACTTAAAAAGATTTGCTTTTACATATTACTTTTAGTCAACAACATTTTTTTTTATTGATCCTTCTTTTCGTACCTTGCTTGCTGATTAACATGTTCTATTTTTAAAAATAGAAGAAAAAAAAATGGTCTGATTTATTCCATGATTTCTCTTTAAATTAATGATTAATAAACGAGACGACTTAAAAAGAAAGACAAACATGATCAAATTTACTTGTTTATGTAATTTGCAACTTTTCAAAGATCAAGTTAATTGGTGTTACTAATTTATAAACATTTTCATTCCATCATTATTAAATTAATTCGATGAACATTTATCTCATAAAAAAAACTATTTTGAAATTGAAATGTATTGCTAATATGTTTTTCTTTTCTTTTTCAAATTATCAATTAACTATTCTTGTTACGCTTTTTTTATTTTTTTTATTTTTCCTGACTCGGTTGAACAATATAAACAAAATAAAGAAACCACCCAAATTATATTAATAATAAAAATACACAAAAAAAGAATTAAAAAAAAAAAAAAAAAAAAAAAAAAAGAGTTCATTATTGAAATTCATAAGATCAATTATTATTGTTGAACATTTATTCTGCTTTGTGTTCTACTAATTTGTCGTGATACCGATTGTGAACGAAACTCTAATTCACCAACATCAAAATATCCATAACCTCCCAAAACATTGACCGAATTTTTGGGTTTTTTGTTCTCTTTTAATGACTCACTCAAAGTCATTGAAACTGATCGAATCATTTCACCAGTTGAATATGGCACATTATTATTTATTGTAGATTTTTGTTCTTCCCCATATAATGATTTGATTTCTTCAAATACCCATTTCAAAGTATCCAAAAACCGCTTATTTTGACGGAAATTAGAGGATATTGTAACAACTGTATAATCATCTTTGATTATATATCCGATTCCAAACCCTTGAGGTTTATAAGGATTGATTCCAAATGCTTTTAAACATGGATTACCACAATTAATTGCCAAAATTTCTGGATCAAATATCGTTGTGTTCAATAAACATTTCTTATCGATTAAAAATTCGGGTATTTTATCATCATCATCATCATCTTTAATATCTGGAATCATTGATGATGTTTTAATTTTATTCAAATAATCTTTTTGAAGATATGCCAATTTTAAAGCTTTCAAATGTTTTTCAAACCCTTGTCCTTGTCGACATTGGGTTTTTAATTCATTAATTTCTTTGATTCCTTGTTTAAGATTTTGCCATCGATATTTATTCGATGAATTCGATATAAATGATTGACAAATCCTTTGAATATTTGTGGATTGAATATAACATAATTCACTTCTTGAATCTTCGAATTGTCTAGTACTTATAGATTCACAACTATTGACCATTTTACCATATAATGCATAATGAGCTAATTGGATTGCCAATTGAATTAATGAATCAACATTGAATCCCATTTTGGAAGAAAGTTTGGCCCCAATTCCAATATTCTCACTATAAACATCAAATTGACAAAGTAAATCACTTAATCTAGTCTCGGCTAAATGTAAATAATATAACAATTTAGAATCATTGATATCCCATTTCAATTCAAAAAATGACCCATCTTTATCATTATTGCTAAGGTTCACAACAACTTCGGGCCAAAGTGAAAATAACCTTGTTTGTTCATGATTGATTCCCCTTGCTAATCTTAAAATAGAATCGGTATAAATATCAGAAACATAACGTAAAACAACCGTGGCATCATTAGAAGTGGGTTCCCATAAAACTGCTGATAATGAATCAAAAGAAATCACTAATTGAAGTTTATCATACCATCTTGATTTACAACTACCTCTTTGAACACCATGCTCATCTATTTTAGATGTCCCATGACATATATTAGAATACCCATCATGATTATTATATTCATTAATATCTAATGTAATAACCATCAATGCAGAATCAATCAATTGTAAGCTTTTTTTGTTGATTTCATTTGATTCAAGTAAATTTCTTAAATTTGCCCAACCTTCTCTAGATTCAGTAGTGATTGATCCAATCGATACCTGATTATTATCATCATCATTATTTTTTTTTTTAGCTTCATTGATGATTTTTTCAAACTTTTTTTGTAAATTTTCTTGATCAATAATTATTTCCTTGTTATCATTCAATACTTCCAAATAATAAAATTTCTCATCACATAAAATTACAACATGCTTGGAATCTTCATAATGTTTGACATTAATTCCATGTCCATTTGCACTAGGAAATCTTGTTGATCCAAATAAATAATTCACCGATTTCATAGTCAAAGGATGATGTGATTTTGGAGATTCGTCAACACTTAACCCACCAAGTTTAACAGTAGATATAAACTTCAAAGAACTAAACGTCAAAATTGCCGCCCTTTCGGATTGTTTAGGAGGTAATAAACTCCAATACTTAGGGTCGTTTTCTAATATAAAATAAGGGTTTTTAGGTAAAGTTTCTCCTCGATATTCACTATATATGTTGGTGACATTATGATCTCTAACATTAGAAAATAAATCTAAATAACAAACATGGTTTTCATTGAAATCTTCCAAATGATTTTGTAAATTCAAAAGTAATTTGTTTGATTTCAAGTTTTCAATTTCTTTAATACAAGTTTTAAAATCATCATTATTTGAAATTAGTGGCTCAATTGCTCTAACTACCCCATTAATCGAATTCTCAATCAGTGGTAATGGAAGTTTTGGAAGTGATTTTTTCTCGTTATTAGAAAATTTTGCAATCATATTTATTATATTATTTTTTTTTTTTTTGTTTATATGTATTCAAAAAAATTTAAATAATTCATTAATATTTATTATCAAAAACTCTTTTATATATATATACATTTTTATACATGCCGGTGCCGTCTTGCGAAAAGTGGGGGGATTGGGTTGGGTTGACCCTTCGAGGAAAAAAAACAAAAAACAAAAAAATGACAGCTTTTATCCGAAAGATGCTGTCAAATTTTATATGGAGAGATGGAAGATATACGAAATGATATGATCAAGATTTCTTTTTTTTTTTTTTTTTTTTTTTTTTTTTATATTTTTCATTTTTTTTATTCTATTCTTCTTTTATATACTAAGATTTTAATATTGTTTTATTATGATTAATTATTGGTGTTCTGTTTACATTAGTACTAAAATATTATTTGTAATTATTGACACAATGGTCATTAAAGTCACATAATAAGAGTACGATCAAAAACGGCTAAAAAAAAAGTAGACAACAGGAATAACAGCGGACCTTTCTCAGCAAAAAATAAAACAATTTTTTGTCTTTGGAGGGAACACGAAGGACTACAAAAAAGTTGTGAGGGGGGAAAAAAAAATTAGATTTATTCAACATTATCACATGATTATCTACAGGGCTTTACACGCCCTAGTGACATAAAATATACACACACGTGCATTATTTTCAGGTGCTCGCAACACTTTTTTCATTTTTTTTTCTTCTCTCCCTCTTACCCCTTTCACCAACTACTAACTGCAAACCTCAGGGCTTCACTGGCAACAACAGTCTGTGTCCTGGTTTTTGCAATTGGTGCGAGAGGTCTGAGAGGGAAAAAAAAAAAAAAAAAAAAAAAAAATAATATCACCCTAGTTGAAAAATTTGGTAGTAATTTTTCTTAATTGAAGTCAGTAGATAGATAAAACAGCAAAAATCAAAGATGTCTGCCGAAGAAGTTGTCGTCGACGTTCCAGAAGAACAATTTGAAGAACAACAAGAAGAATTTGAAGTTGTTTCTGAAGTCAAATATGTTGATTTAGCCACTAAAATCCCAAAAGACGTTCAAGACGCTCAAGCTTCTGTCAAATTATTCAACAAATGGTCTTATGATGATGTTACCGTTAAAGATATCTCTTTGACTGATTACATTCAAATCAGATCCCCAGTGTTTGTTGCTCACACTGCCGGCCGTTATGCTGCCAAACGTTTCAGAAAAGCCAACTGCCCAATTATTGAAAGATTGACCAACTCTTTGATGATGAACGGTAGAAACAACGGTAAAAAATTGAAAGCTGTTAGAATCATCAAACACGCTTTGGAAATCATTAACGTTTTGACTGACCAAAACCCATTGCAAGTTGTTGTTGATGCCATCATCAACACTGGTGCTAGAGAAGATTCCACCAGAATTGGTTCTTCCGGTACCGTTAGAAGACAAGCCGTCGATGTTTCTCCATTAAGAAGAGTTAACCAAGCTATTGCTTTGTTGACCATTGGTGCCAGAGAATCCGCTTTCAGAAATGTTAAAACCATTGCTGAATGTTTGGCTGAAGAATTGATTAACGCCGCTAAAGGTTCTTCTACTTCTTACGCCATCAAAAAGAAAGATGAATTAGAAAGAGTTGCCAAATCTAACCGTTAAGGAATGTCAAGTTTATGTGTTTTATTTTGTCGTCGCTTTTTCATCATTCAAATCTTTTTGTTTTTTCTTTTCTTTCCTTTAATATCATGATATAATCTTTTCTTAAAGAAAGTTGAGGTAATAAAAATAATGTACTTTATTAAAAAAAAAAAAGAAATTATAATCATAGAGTGATTGTTATTATACAAGTACCTCTAAATAGTGTAGAATTTTAAAGTTGAATTACAGTAAATCCATGGATTTGGTCTGAGAAGATGATCTCATCCATAACATAGATAACAATATAAAGAATAAAAATATGAATATAAAGAATGGAGTGCTAATGAAATATAAGATTTAAAATATGTTATTATCTATTGGAAACATTCCGTAATCATATATCATTTCTATAATATAAAAAGCAAAATAATAATCAGTTAACTATGTACAAATATCCTTTTTATTATTATTATTATTATTATTCCTCCTCTTGCTGCCATACATCAGGAAACCATTCTGGAATAAACCCTTCAACATAAATTCTTAGTTCGTTATCTTTGACATTTAGTTTGACAATATTTTCTCCTAAAATTTCTTTATCTGTATCTGATAAAACAACTTTCAAATAAAAATCTCTATTCGGTTTTGTGAATTCTTGTAAATTAATAATAGCCATGCCAAAATTATCTTGAATCTTGATAAATTTACCAACACTGTTTTTTGATCTTCTTCTTCTTACTTTGGCAGGGTTTGAATCAAATGGATTGTTGGAATTTGTTGATTTTGACTCAAATGGATTTTTTGTCACTTGTTGTTGTTCTGGAACATTATCAATTGTTTCTTCAAAATAAATATTCTCATCTGAATCTTGATGATTGATTATTAATTTTGATATCAATGAATCCAATTCATTTTCTGAATCTAAATCTTTAGAAAATGTCAATCGAATAGGTAACATTCTTTTACGAATTGTTCCTCTGAAAAAAGTACGATGTGTGAGCTCTTGACCAATATAACATCCTTTATTGAATGAGATCACCGGGGTATTATCATTATTATAAATCACTTCTTCAATATCTGCTTCTTCCGATTCTTCTTCCATCTCTTCAAGTTTTAAGACATAACTTTCATAGGATTTGTCAATTCCATTATTCTGTATTCCCATTAAATTGTAATTCAATTCTAAAGGTAAATATTTATTGGGTTCAATATCTGATATTTCTGGAATATTATTCATGATTCTTCTAGCATTGATGATTTCTTCTGATACTTCTTCAAATAAAGGAGCCCCGGGACTTAATAATTTAGTTTGATCGATTATTTCAAGTGGATTATTAATATTATTAGAAGTCAACAATTTTAATCCTAATCTTGAAGATCTTTGATCGATTGTGAACCCATACAAATTATTTGCTAACCATTTGTGATCATTAACATTGAACAATTGTTGTGATTCAATAAATTCCAAAAATAACTGGTTTGTAGTATTTGGATCATTAAGTAACGCATTATTTTTTAGCCAATTAGTTTTGAAGTTCCATAATTGTTCATTAAAACGTGGATCAATGTCATTATATAAATACCAACTCTTGAATTCATTTTGATCAAACATTTTCAATTTGAGTTTAGATGATAATTTATGCATCTTTAAAAATAATTGAAATTGTTCAACAACACTGGAGTTTACCTCGATTAAATAATTAGAATGTACAGATTCTTTTTTAGGTAAAAATAATTGCGTTTCTATTTGTTGATCGTTATTATTAAAAAGTTCAAATGGATAAATCCAACTGTCGGTGAATAACCTTCCAGTGGAGTTCAAAAATAAGGTATATTGACCAATCTTCTTATAACCATTATAATTCGAATTATCCAAATAATCACTTTTATTATTATAAAAACTATTATCATTCATCATGACATTATTAACGTTGTTGCCATCTAATTTTGGGTCCAAAATCTTTGAAGTAATAAGACCATTAAGAAATTTTGTGGCATCGCGGCCTACTACTTGTGCAAGACATGATTGATGAATCCTGGAAAAACCTAATCCAGGAATGTTCATGATTTTGAATTATTACTCAAAATGTGTAATAAAACTAAGATAAATAAATGCTCTTTGACATCCTTAAAAAAAGATTATAGACCAAAAAAAATTGAAGATGCGAAATTCAAAAAAATTATTGGAGCTGCCAAAAAAAAAAAAAAAAAATGCCAAAAAAATGCAAAAAAAAAAAAAAAAAAAAAAAAATAAACGCAGCTTACTTTATTTGAATTATTAATCAATTCTAGTAGTAGACCTTCTTTTCTAATAAGTCTTTATTATTATTTTGTATTGTTTTTGTTTTTTTGTTTTTTCATATACCACTACTAATGCAATTTAATTAGAATTTTTTTATATATTTTACAACATCAAGTAATAACACACATTAGTTCATTTTTTTTACAAATGGATTTCGTTAGATTCTAGGTAAATCACAGTAGCAGAGAAAGAGAGTACGGAAGTAAGTCATCGAAAGTTCGACACCATTATACTTGTACTCTCTAAAAAATCGGATATATATCAAAGATATCTAACTATTTAATTATAAGCCATTAGATGAATTGCAAAAACTTTTAAAAATACTTACACAAATGTTTTTTTGGGAACCACGAAATAAAAAAAAAAAAAAAAAAAATTACTCAGAACCATGTACCCAAAAACTGTTTTAATGAAAATAAAAAGCCAGAGAAAATTTCATATATTTATAACCTTTTGGATACTCCCCTTAAATTTGTTTAGACAATCAATTAAACTATAAAAACTATAAGTGAGGACACGTTAACACTATGTCTCGTATTTGTTGGCATACACCAAAGTTCTCGTAAATGTAGAAAATTACCAACATGGGGATCGAACCCACGCAATACAATCATAGACTTATATATCATCCCAGCAGCTGGAAACGAGTATTTTAAATTTACATAGAATACACAATTATAAGAAGAAGAAGAAGAAGAAGAAGAAGAAGAAGAAGAAGAAGAAGAAGAAGAAGAAGAAGAAAAAACACACACACACAAATAAATATAAATGTTTTTTTGAAATTATTCCAAAATCATTTTCTTCTATATCTATTTCTATTCTTACTCAAGTTCTGGTCATCATTAACCGTGATTTCATGTTTGAGATTCAACATTAAACCATCTACCTCACTAATAACTTCGTTCATTTTTCTTCTTTTCACAGATTTATCTGGGTCCTCTTTAATGTTATTGTAATCTTCAATAAATTTCAGAAGATCTCTTTTAAGTTGGTTTTCTAAAAGATCCGTCTTTGTGATTATACCTTTAGAATTATCTTCTTGAACCTTTGCCAATTTTTCCAATTCAACTTTCAAGTAGTTATATTCATTTTTCCGAAGATTAAGTGATCTCTTCGATGTATTTTTCTTGTTTAGTAACTCAATTATTTTTAATTGGTTTGCTTCCCATTTCTTATATGAATCCAATTCTTCCTTCGTTAGTTTTTTAACTGTATCTTTTTGTTCGCTAGTATTAGCTCCATTTTCATTTGTTCTTGTCAATAAGTTTTTACTGAAATAAGTTTCAAGCTTCTCAATTCTATTCTCAGCTATTATTTTTTGGAGTAATTTTCTTTTGGCAACTAATGTATTATATTTATCATGAATCAATTGATCCTCTTTCAAAAATTTCTCAAGCTCTTGTAAGCTATGATTAAAATCATCGTGATGCGTCTTAATTAACATTTGTGAATTTTTCAAATTATTCCCTATTCTTTCGAAATCTATGAACTGATTTACTAAACGATATAAAGATTCGTGAGTTAATAAATCTTTTGTGACATAATCATAATAATTCTCACTATTATTCTGATCTTGATTACTGTCATTAACGTTGTTGCCATTTTGTTTTGTTTGAAGTTCATTATCAACTTCAATTTTTTTGTTATTACCAAGTGCAAAATTAATTCCTTTTGCTTCAATTCCAGTAATTTCAGACCGGTTTTGAGAAATTTCTTTTGTAAGATAATTTCCACCCACTCCATTGATATAAAACAAATCATTTGACGTTCTTAAATACAATTCTTTGAATGCATACACATCATCAAACTCAAGCTTGTCATCCACAACCACTTTTTTTTTGGAATCAGAATCATCTTCTAAATCACTATAGTCATCTTCTGGTGCATATTTTACCTCGGTTAATAATGATTTTTCCACATCTTGAGGAGTGTATATTGGTATTTTTGTCATTGGTGGCAATTGCCAAGGCGGACTGCTGCTTCCCAATTCTAAATTATGAAGATAAGTTTTTAAACTTGAGTCAATCATACCGACTTTACCTCTTTCTACAACAACTGCACTGATAGTATTTCTAAAGTTTTCGTTGATTTGATCACCTTCATTGTACTCAAAATTAAGAGCGATATGTTCCACGGTATAAGTTGGGACTATCCGAAGAATTGGTGTTATTTCAATTTTATCGGAAGAATTTTTACGTCTAATTTCATCAATAACTGGCAATTTCGTATTAACAGACAAATCAAATGGAATCATCATATCAATTTTGAAAGATTGATCATTTTCATAATTTTTCATGAATTTTATAAGGCTTTCATTTGCAGCAGAAATGTCTTGAGATGATATTATATGGATGGTACTATTGTATAACGGAGAGAGATTAAAATGAGAAACATTGAGGTAAGTCTTCAAATTCGTATTAAGATTAATAGAATAGCTGCTGATTTTTTTCTTGAAATCGGTATCAAATCCATTATCTTTGTCTTTGTTTGAATTCTTGATATAGGATCCAGAATATTTAACGTATGGTAACTTCAATCCAATAACTAGTGATTCGATCAAATCAAGAGTTCTACCTTCTCGACCCACTATCAATATATGTTTATTCGGGGGTAAGGTCACTTCAGCTGCAATCCTCTTTTTCACATTACTTATGATTCCTTGGTTGATTTTCTTATTTGTTTGGCCCTCGTTACTATTGTGACTACTGACATTTGAAGATGTTGAAGAATTTTTGGCATTCGTTTTTTTTTCTTGTTTGGATCTAGAATACAATTCATTTTTCAAATATTTTCGAAAAATGTGTACACCAGAATAAATGTCCAAAACATTTTTCAATGTTTTGAATTTACCGCTAGTTTGAATCAACTTTGGAGGAATCTCTTTTGAAGTTAGTGATTTTGGCATAAAGTGATCGATCAAAAGATAAGGGTGGGACGAAATGAGTTGGATATTCAAGTATAATTTTTCAAGTGAATCAATTAATAATAAATCATCTTTATTATTTGTTTCAAAATATTTCAAAATGTCTGAATAATGCAAAGAAACAATATCATCAGTTAATTCTTTTTGAAAATCTGCCATGGGACATGGTAAACAATAATCATGATTTACATTTTCGTATTTATTAAGTCCCAATAAAGAGTCTTGAATCTTGATTGTCGGTTCAGGAGTACAATCCAATATCTTAGGTAGTTCCATTATTGATAAACTATTAGCTTAATATCTTCTAATCTTCTTATTTTATTCTTTTGTTTTGAAATTGTTATTGTTAAAACATTATTTCTAAAACAAAAACTTTAAAAAAAAAGTCCCATCGCGCGCTTCAAACTGGGCTTTCAAAAAATACCCCACCAAAATATCTATCATATGATCATTGCTTATTATTGCATTGTTCCAGCTCGATTGGCGATTTTGTTATCAGGATTTTTATAAAACTCAACTATCATGGAAAAATTAAATTTTTGAAGGCCAAAAAGGGAAAGAACTACAAAGCTTTAGAATATCGTGAGCTTTTAACGAGTTGAAAGAAATTATGCACCCAGCATAACCTTATGCATAAATCATCTAAATTCAAAATCCACTTTTCAACTCGTCGATAATAATAAAAAAAAAAAAAACACTGCAAACAACTGATCACAATAAAACTGTTCTTAGAGACATTCCTAGCTCTAAGCTTAGTTTTAGATGAATAATTATAGATACATGAAGGGTTTCTAAAAATAGTTCACAGCATGATGAAAAATGTAGAAACCAGAAAATATAAACAATGCACGGATTAGAAAATGTACCAAAGGATACAAATATCGAAATATTTAGACTCATAATTAACAGTATTGTATAAGAAACATTGTTTTAAAAGTACATTTTCTTTTTATTTGAAACTATAAACAAAAAAAAAATCATACTTAATCATACCCTCAGTGAGATATGCACAATATTTCAGCTTAAAAGATTTACATAAGGAAAGTTTATTCAAATTCATTTCTTAATTTTAAGAAAAATGAAACTAACTCTGAATATTCTAGATTCAATTCTTCTTGATTTCAGTTTGGTCTACCTTTTTTTTTTTTTTTTTTTTTTTTTTTTTAGTTATACATCTGGTTTGACAAACGTTGTATTAGGTATGGGTTGAGCATCGTCGAAGCTCTCTATTAGTTTCTTCATTTTTCCATTGGGAATAAATACACTTTCTTTTGAGGCAAACTGGAGCGGCAAAAATGGAAGTAGAGATTTTTTGAAGTCTTCTGATTTTAGATGTCGTCAATATTTTGGTGAACTGTAGTCCTTATTTTCATTTTTTTTTTTAGTATATCAGATAGTAAAGGGGAAAGTATGATGTTCTGCCATTTCACCAAGGGTTAATATATATACTATATTGAATGGGTTTACATAAACTCTTAAATTGAATTAAGCAAGAAATATTAATCTTTGATTTCACCTTATAATCATAATTTTAGAACATACATATGTATATTGGCGGCGACTCCAAATTGTGCGTTTTCTCCGGGTAATGGAATGTTTTCGAGATTTTCTTCTCTGTTGTTTTGGATTTGTCAAAATTTAAAAAAAAAAAAAAAAAAAAAAAAAAAAAAAAAATAAAAATAAAAAAATCTGAAGTAAACAAATAAAACGGATTTTCTCTTTCCTTGGAATGTTTCAGGTACAATATTTATGACTATACTATAAACAAATAAAAGCTAATATCTATAGACACCCTCACTCAATCATCCCTATCACCTTAGAAGCAATACTACTTATATATATAAACTAAAGAAAAGAAAAATATCAAATAAACCCATAATAATAATAATAATAACTAATAAACAAATAGATTCATATTAAATATGCAATAATGTCAAATACATGCGATGGACCTAGTTTTATTACAAGCCTCACTAATTTCGTTAAAAGTCATGAACAGCAATTAGCAAATGCCTTAATAGCTTATAGAAAATCAACGCAAATAAATAATGACGACACAAAAAGATCCAACAAACCAGTCAGATTGTCATTAACTTTGCATCACTTGTATTATCTTTTGGACGTTTATAACCAAATAGGATTGAAGACTGGTCCTTTAAATTTGAGAATCTTTGACATTGATCACGACTATACAATGACATATACAGATAATAATACTACATTTGAACCCCAATACGAGCAACAAGAATATGTGTCGTTTCTTTCTAACAACTTCTACAATAGCAAATCCAAAAGAATGAGTAGTTACTCAAGTTCAATAAACTCCAATGACAACTCTTCAATAACATCCATGTCTTCCATGAAATCTGCTCTTTCATCCATTTGGAATTCAATGTCATTAAACGGATTGAATGGATCTGGTATACCATTCGATAATAACATCACAGAGAATCCTCTAATTGTCTCTCAATTGAGATACTTGCATTCATGCTTTACAAAATTGCCATGTTTAAGATTATCTCCTGAAATGAATTCGAAAGTAATCAAAAATTATGAAGAATTCCCATTTGATACGGTGGTTCCTTTGATAGTATTTAAAAGTTTGTCAATTTTGGAATTAAATGAAATCAATCCAAAAGAAATATTTGGCTGGCATAAATTAGCTGAAAACTTGAGATATCTTATAATTAAAAATTTCGACTTAAACAATAAAATTGAGTTTGTCATAATAGATTTAATTTGGCAAGATCAAAATAATAGAAATTACAAGATTTTGAACGGTAAAGGCGGACATAGTTATTCAAGCTCATTGTCTACTTCATTGCCAACTTCTCCAACAGGAAATAATAATCAGTCTGGAACTGAAAAGAAAAAGTTGAACAAGAAACGTCATAAATCATTTGCAAATATCAGAAAAAAAAGAAATGGGGCCCCTGCTGGTACCGGGCCTGGTACTTCTTGTGATATCACCAGTCCAAAGAAAGCTACTGAAAATAATAAAGAAAAATTAAATGCTTCATTACTTAATCATCCAATTTTCCAAAATAAATGGAAAAATTTAAAATATCTCTCATTTACAAATACAAATCTCAATGCAATAGATCATATCACATGCTTTAAATTATTGGAAAATTTGAAAAATTTGGACTTATCTAATAATAAATTCACAGAAATTCCAAAAAGTTTGAAACATCTTGCCAGTCTTAAATCACTCAATTTATCCGATAATTTAATCACTAGTCTCAAAAATTTCAGATTTTGCACCTCTACTGGTTCAGGAAAAATACCAAATGAGTGCATTTTGAAAGAGTTATCATTGATAACTTTGAAACGTAACCAAATTACCAGCTTAGATGGAATAGAGTATTTAACTGGTTTAACAAGAATAGATTTAAGTCATAACAATATAAGCTATCTTAAAAGCTTAAGAAGTTTGTTTTTGTCTGGTATCAAAATTAAGATGATTCTGGGAAATGAGCAGGAAGATGTGCCATCAGAAAGAAAATGTTTACATTTTGAAAATATTGCAAAACTTGACGATATAAGAAATTTTGAAAAAATTTCTTTAGAACTAAATGAAAATCGTGAAAATTTGCTCAGTTTGAACTTAGAATATAATCCTCTTCAAACACTCGATAAAAATTATAGAATTAAACTTTTCAACTTGTCTAAATTATTCAATTGGATTGAAGAAGGTCTTAGAATCAACAGATCTCAACCAAGTTATTTAGAATCTTATTATTTGATTAGTGATCACGATGTGAAAAACAAACAAGAGTTATTCAATACAGATACCCAATTGTTCTTGAACTTCAAAAAATATCTCTTTGACAACAATGATTATTTCCATCAATTGAAAATTGGGTCCAATATTGATGTTTTTATATCTCAAGAAATGGAAAAAAGGAAAGATATTGAAATCATGGATGCAATTTCTAGTTCCGTAGGTATATTAAAAAGTATCAGCAATTATAGCCTACAAATTTTCAACAAAGATTTAGAAAATGAAAAGAAATTAACAATTAATGAAGGTCAATTGAACTCTGTGGAAGAGAGATATTTACATGCCAAAGAAGCTTTGCACTCAGTTAAGAAAACTTTGGACCCTAATAAACATCTAAGTGATATTAATTGTACCTTGGCATCCAGCACTACCACCATCACCCACTCCACTATTACCAGTAATAATCATAATAATAACAATAATAATAATAATAATAATAATATCAATAATAATTATACTAATGATGAAGATGATTATTATACTAACAAAGAAGCTGAGGTTGATGAAAATGATGATGATGATGATGATGACGATGATGATAATGAAGGAGAGGCTAATTGTTCCAAAATTCTCTCTCAAGACTCCTCAGAAATGATATCTTATCAACTCAAAGAAAAGCAATTCCCTGAAACATTCAATACCCATCCAATACCAGTTAATATTGAAAACAATAAATTATATTTGAGCACAGCAAAAACAAATGGACATGTGAATGTACAAGGTCATGGGCATAGTAATTCTGTTAGTTCAATCGATACCACATCAAGCAATTTATTTTCCCCAACCCCTGTTTCCCCCATTAGCTCTTCTTATACAACAGAAGATAGTAGTCCATCTAGTTACGATTTTGATCGTCATTCTCAAAAAGTCAATTTTTCAATAAACTCGACATCAACAACAACATCTTTCAGACCCATTAAACCAGGCATTTCTTCTTCAAAATCATTGAATAATTTACTTAATTTATCACAAAGCTTAAATGTTGATACAGCTCGGAAATACAACGTTAGAGGTAATCCGATTTTTGATCAACTGTTGGCTGTCAACACAAACACAAACTACAAAAATAAACTGACTAATAAAGGACATGAAAGAACTAGGTCGGTCATTTCTTATCACTCAACTAATACAATAACAGAATAGTTTTTTTTTTTTTTTGTTTTTATTTTTTTCTTTCTTTTTTACTTCTCATTTTTATATCTTTTGTTTTTGTCTGTTTTGGTTTTCATTTTTATTTTTGCCTGCTTTTGTCATATTATTCAATTTTTGTCTTTTTCTTTTTTATTTCAGTTATTTGGTCATTGGTAACAATAACTTGATTATATACATATTTAATTCTTCATACTTCTCCATTTTTTTTTTTTTTTTTTTTTTGCACACTTGATAGCCTTTTTGTTTTTTTATGCATTCTATTTTTTTTGCTTCTGCACAAAATTCACGGTTTCTTTTATATGTGAATGTTCTTTTGAGTTGTTAGTTTTCATTTTTTTTCTCTTCTTTTTTTTTATGAAATCAAATAACATTAATTATAATGATCATTGTAAACGATAGGATACGCAAATCTAACACTATATAGCGAAGAGTATATCAACTGCTCAGCTCTTTTTGATTATATAGCATATCATATGGAACGCGGTAGCAAAAATAATGGACGAGTTGGGAATCGAACCCAAGACCTCTCCCATGCTAAGGGAGCGCGCTACCAACTACGCCACACGCCCTAATTCTTGTTTTTTTTAATTTAATCGAGATGTTATTCTCAACAAATTTAGAACCAAAAAAAGACAAACGATGGTATATAAAAATTCAAATACTTTTGATTCTTCAATTTTGAGCATAAATGGTTTAAATGCTGTTGTAAAAAGCAAAAAAAATAAGCTTCCCCACCAGGACTCGAACCTGGAATCTCTCGATATCTTTCCTTATTGGCCGTAGTCGAGCGCCTTAACCATTGGGCCATGAGGAATGAAGCTTGTGAATTTAAATCTTTAATCATTCTAATCATAATACACTGAATTCTTATTTTTTTTTTTTTTGAGTTGTACGACTTTTTGTTATGGTACAAAGAGTTGATAAAGAATATATAGAGAATTCATATAGATTAAAATGCGAAGTTCGTAATTTCAGAGCACAAAGTTAATAAAAGATCCAATAATTAAAAAAAATGCTCGTTTTCTTTTCTTTTCTTTTTTTTTCTTTTCTTGTCTTTTTTATTTAACTGGTTTGAATTCTTTGTTTTTTTTTTCCCGAAGTCAATCTCTGTTGATTTTCTTATACGCGAAAAATGATCTGCTTATTATTTTCACCACTTTTTTTAGTATATAAAATGGCACCTTCAATATACGAATCTTTTGAATTTAAAGGAAAAAAAAATTACTAGAGCCTCTATAATTCTTTATTATGCAATTATTATTATTTATTAGTTTATTACTTTAATTTCTTTCATTTCTATATCTTTGATTTTAAATCACACATTCAGAGTTTGTTTTTTTAAAAAAAATTATTACAAACAATAATTGATTTCCACAATAGGTTTTTTTCTTTCTGCAGTATATATGATTGATTTATTGTAGGACTTATTTTTCATGAAATCATTTTTCACTCCTTGGCATATCTGTTATTAAAAAAAAATTTCTTGTCATCAATTGGAGTGCTAGTACTCACTGCTAAGAAAACAAAAGCTGGGCCCATTATTGGTATAAATAAATATAAAGATAACAACAGATACCTTCTTGTATGATGCGCGATAAGATATTAACAGAGATAAATTCTTTGAAAGATCAAGGTAAAAATTTAAAACCTTTTTTTTTCACAACAGAAAACCAGATTTATATTAAAATCTATACACATATAGGTGTAAGGGGAAAATGTTCAAAAGATAAAATAATACCATAAAACTATCTTTAAAACTCTTGCTCTTAATTTTTATCTTTAGTTATTGCAATATGATTGCAAGGTCTATTGTTGGATTTGAATGATGTAAGACCAAATTCAAATGATTCGCACATTCATGAACTAACTATATACTAAATAGAGGGGAAAACCTAACAAGGACATCAATTTTTGCTAAACATTGTCTTTTCCCACCACAAAAAGTCGTACATTAAAGGAAAAAATTATACATTAAAGAAGGGGGAAAAACCTAAAAAAAGGACATCAGTTCTGTCTCATAGGAAAACAAACCCATCCGGTATTATCATTATAATGAATATAATGACAAAAACAAAACCCTTCATGTATAATAAGACGATAAGAAATTAAAATAAAATGAAACAAATTTAACAATAGTTAATAGTAAATGAAATAAAACTTAGGGAAGAATTAAAAATTGAGTACCAGATAAACGAAAAAAGAAGAAAACAGATGAGTTATATAATGCAACGAAAAGCTATAATAAAAAATATTTTGTGATCAGATAGACCAAAAAATACCTTTAATAAGTCTTTCATTGTTTTTTTTTTTCGACACGTAAAACTAGATTTATATTAAAATCTTTTTATTCTTAGGGAATTGGATCGAAGGAGGGATCATTTAATGCATCACTCTTTAAGATCCAACAGAGATAATGAA
>JASTUB010000077.1:0-45016 GCA_031124825.1 Saccharomycopsis vini
ATAATTGGTATGAACAATTTTTTCTTACTGGTATGAAAGTTTACAAGCGGTGGTATGAAAAAAAAATCAAAGCACTGCACACGCCTGACAAAGCGTAATTCCTGATCCGTTCAATTTAAACGCGTAAATATCAACAACGCAACTACATTTATATTTCACCTTCTAAAAAATGTTAGAGAAAGATGAAACAATATGAATGAAAATGAACTTCTTTATTTGACGATTCATTTTAAGATCTATGTGTGTATATATATATCACAGCCGCAATCCTTCAAACCAATGTATTTTTATTATAAACATTTTCGTGTATTGAGACATGATTATTTATCGCGTCTGTTTTGTTTGATCTTATCGATACCGCGTCTTTCATAAGTATCTTTTTTTTTTCTTTTCAATATACATACACAGGATAAGGTTCACAGATTAATAGTATAATAATTATCTGTAACTTATTTTCTAAATTTCCCGAAATTAAAATCTTTAGTCCAGTAAAATATCGTTCTGGAATTTCTATCAGGACAGTTAAATGTAAAATCTTCATTAAAATAATACCCAACATTTTTTCCCAATATTTTCAACGCAGCTGCAAATGATTCATCCGTACAATTATTTTCATACCAATTCTGTAACCTTTTATTTTCAGCCCTCAAAACAAATGTCCTTGATAGTTGTTCAATCAAACTTTTTGTTTCCTCAATAATTTGAGTTTCTTGAGAATACAACAATGATAACGCAGTATACGCATTCATTGCAAAAAAATAACAACATCTATACACACACTCTTTTATAACTATATCTTTAAAATCAAGCTTCTCTTTTATAAAACTTTTTGCCACAAATTCAAAAATATCTGCTAATTCCTTTATTACATGTCCAAAAGTAACTCGGTACTTATTGGTATCCACACTAATCTCTATATCTAAATAAACGATCAAACTGTACCTAAGTAACTCTTCTATTTGACAAGTATCATAATAATGATTCATTATGGCACTAACAATCTTAGGAATTGGAAACATGTATTTAGGAACCATTTTTTCTTCAAAAGCATCTTCAACAAGAGTTTCAAGCTCTTTTCTCAGCTCATGATCCGGAAAACAAAATTTTGTATGAATCAAATCTCTCCAAGTCGATTCATCATTCAAAATATCCTTTAATGAAAATTTTTCTTCATATTCAATCTCTTTTAATATTTGTAAAAACGTACTACCCAAATCAGAATTAATTTCTTTGCACAAACAATACCAATATTTTTGAAAAATATTCTTATAAATTTCAAAACTTTTTTCTAAATAAGGATTTAAAATTAATTGACATTTCAGACATTTGCCACATTTTGTAATAATTTCATCTTCGTTTTTGAAATCTTCAATATTAAAATCTTCAATTTGTGAGCCACACAATGGACAATTGAATGAAAAAAATCTATCATAAGTTTCCTCACAAAGCTCGCATTGACAATCAAAAAAATATCTTGAATTCAAATCAAATTTTCTCAAGAATTTTGGGACAGTTCCAAAACCATAAGGAATGAACAATTCATTGTTAACGTCAATCTTCTCCACCGCTATAATATCCATCCTATTTGATTCATAACATAATGTAATATTTGGATTACAAGAATGGTTAATTAACGAAATAAAAGGATCAAAGAAGCTCCCTATAGGTTCAAGATGACAATTGAACATAGTAGCACAATTAATGGTCATGAAAGAAAAAAGCTCCAGAATATCAATGTCTTGCACATATGAGTTTTCACCAATTACCAAAATATCATTTTTGAATCTCTCTAATTTATCGATCATTTCTTGAAATTTGGTGAAAAAAGTAGATGAGTCCAAAGTATCGGTATCAGTGTCTGTAGTCTCACCGAATTGTTCCACATGTGATGTCAAATTTTTCAACTTTGAAAGATTGTTCTTGTCTTGTGAGCACCATATTAAGATTCTTAAAACGATCCTTTCATGAACTTTAGGAAGGGTCCAAGAATTGTCTTCTTCACCTTGTGTGTATTTTTGAAAATAAATACACTCTTTTTCATGAAAAGACTTGTCATTCTCCATACATTTTGGATTGCAGTAATAAACAGAATCACAAGAACTACAACGAATTAACTGGCGTGTAGTGGTAATATAGCAAGTTTTTCCTGTAGAATTCAAGTCACTTTTTGATGTTGTCCTATTATTGTCTTCTAAAATACTATCCTTAATAGGAATTTTACGGGAATTGCAAAATCCACAACAAGTAGCTCGATAATCGTCACTTCCATCGTGCTGAAAAGTTTCAAGAACTTGAATTAATGGCTCAATAGTACAAATTGTTTCTCCAGGATTAAAACTATCTTGTGATATAATCCCTCTTCTCTCTGGGCCACCATTTGGCTCTTTAACTTTTAAATTTGGAGGGATAGTTTGATAACAATGGTTTAGCATTATATTCCCTTCTTATGTAGATTATTCTTTTATTAATATTTCACTATTTCATAGTCTATTATTGAAAATTGTTTTTCAAAATCAAAAAGAATCGTAATTTTTTTTCAATCACAAGTTTCATCTGAAAGAACCACAAAACCACTTTACCATACCATGCATGCTGGATGCACGCATACATGTCATTACCCTGTGACACTGATCAACCGCATTGGCCAAAGCCAAATATTGTGTGCTTTTGAATATCTAAATTTAAACTGAAAACTATTCTTGATTTATACAAATAATATTGAACAGAAAAATGAAGCAAGTTTTGATGAATTGTCATTTTGCGAATAAAGTAGAGTCAGTTCATTTGTTTACAATTTTTTTTTCTTTTTTGTTATATATATATATATAAAAGTTAAACAAAAACGGCTCCATCATTCAAGCCTTGTATAGATTTTTTTTTTTTTTTTTTTCGTTTCTCGAACGCTTCGATCTATTTTGAATTTAATTTGTCCTTTTTTTTTGAAAATAAAAAAAAACTTCTTATTTCCTCAATTCTCATTTAAAATTCTAACCATCTTTTTTTTTTTTTTTGAAATTCTCTGATCTATTTGTTCTATTTGTGCTTACTTTCCTTTTGCTGAGTGAGAGTCTTGTGGCGTCTTTTTTTTTTTTTTTTTTTTTTTTTTTTTTCGGGTAATGAAATTAACTTACAGTAAAGAACAAATCAAAACATTTATGCTAAACAACCCGAAAGTTATCCCAGAACAACATAAAACACAACATAAGGATAACTTTTTTTTTTTTTTTCTTTTCGATTTTTGTATTCTCAAATCTTATAATCTATAATCTTCTTTTGAGAAGAAGTCTTTGAATCAAAATGTCTGGTGGTAATTTCCCGCATAAGAACAATAACATTCCTCACACACAACAAGCTGACTTTGGCTATAATGGCTTTCAAAGCATCAGAGAATACGAATCAACTCATCCTGACTACCAATATAAGCTTCAGTCCGATCCTTACGCAACAAATAGATCACCTGGTACTGATTTCAATGATGTGATTGATGTTTATCAATATTCAGACCTGGATCAATCACCTCAAAACTTCACCCAGTCCTCATCTCCTGATCACTCAGCAATATATACAACGACTCAAAGTTATCAACAAAACTTGTTGTCTAGTGTTATAACCGGAGGAGCTATTAATCCTAATGGTGCAAGCCTACCTTATCCTACAAACCCTTTACCACCATTTGCTGGCGCCACTTCTTATACCTTTGCTGATTCAGCGTCAGTAAATCCTCCTAAAAATGAAGTTTATACTAATGCATATGTTGATAATGAGCTTTTTCAAAACCATAGCTTTAACGGTTCTATTAGCCCTCAAAAGTATTTTCAAGAAACTTTTAGAGTCAAACCTATCATCAATTCACCAATCAGCGCAAATTCAGAAACAAGGTTACATATTTCAGCTCTTGAAGATGGGAAAGGAAACTTTGGCTACGATAATGAGAATGATTATAATCCGAATGTTCTCAAATTTTCACCTACCAGTTTTCAAAAGAGTCAAAATGAAAGCATCTCTGACACATACAGCTTTGAAAAATCTATTAGAAGCTCACCACATGCATCTACTAGTATTATCCTGGAAGATAATTCAATCGAGCAGTCAGGCTTTAATGATTCCACGTTCAAAAACACAATAAGTAGTTCTGACAGTTTTAGCAGACTATCTCATCGTATGTCTCAACATCGAAAAAACCATTCTATTAATGTTGAAGTTATTGAGAAGCCTTTAGGCCCAAGGGACGCACCAGCATCATTAGGTACACCTGATAGATTCTCCGTGAAAAGGAATTCTAAAAAGATTATTGAAAGTTCACATTCACATTCACACCGACCCTTAGTTTTTGGAACGCCCAATGATAAAATCAATACCCATTCAAAGTCATACTCTAATATTCTGGCTAATATTAGCATAAACTCTGCTGAAATTCGTAACAACATGTACCCAACAATAAATCACTCTGGTAATTTTATGCATTTAGAAAAAACAGGCCCGGCTAATCTGCTCATGAGTAACAATTTGGATCAGATTCAAAATCAGTTTCAAAAAGGCTTTGTTCTTAGTGATGACACAAGCAATATGCTGAAAGTGTCTTCTATAGCTCAACATGATGAGACGAATAATACAGCAAAAGAACAACCTGGGAGAAGATCATGGGATCATAGTAATCAAAATCAGCTATTGCAGCCAAATCATTTAGCACAATCATATCAATCGCATCAGCCTAGAATGTCACAATTTAAAATGACCCACACTCAAATAGTGCAAACTAAAATTCCACATGTTCTAAACTCATCGGCAGCTATCTCACCTACTTTATCTCCAACAAAGAAATTAGAAAAGAGAGCCCCACCAACCCCAGCTACTTATACTCATGGGCCAAGTGAATCTAAAAATTTTAAATTTATTAGCACTACCGATAAAACCCCACAGATTAGTCATGATGATAAAGCCTATTATTTAGAAGAAAAGTCCAGTAGTAAAATGCTTCATTACTCTCAATCTATGAAAACTTCAACTGTCAATAATAATATCTTAGATAATATTAAACCTTTGGAAAAAATGCATACCTGGAGTGATACAAAAACCTCGAAAACTTTAGGCCCTGCAAAGTCTGTTGTTGTTGAAAATTGTCAATCTGAATTATTACAAGTTCCAATTAAGTTGGATTTACCGTCTTTACCATTTTCATCGAGCTCATTGAGCGACTATCATTTAAATCAATGCTCTGATATATGGTCGTTGTCAAGTTTATTTGAGTGGTGCAAATTCTTGAATACTTGGTTTAAAGATGCTTCGATACCAAAACGTGAGTTACATAAAGCATTATCTGCTCTTATTCGTCGTAAGTTTTCGAGATTGAAAAATACCTTAATTGAAGATAACGTTGAAACCATAATTTATGAATTTGAAAAAAATGGTTGCTTGCAATATAAAAATCCTTCACCATCGACTAGGCGTAGCTCAGCGTTGTCACTAAGTCAGAATGATTTACTGTCGTCTATATCCGACTTATACGTGGTTTTTAATGAAAATTCTACCATTTTTGGCGTTTTACCTCATTTAACATCATGTTTTTCAACCGAACTGAATCATAAAGAAACTGATTCAAATAGAATTCCGACAAAGGACTATCTTTGTTATTCAACTTATTGTCCTATTGAATTTGGAATTAGAGTTCGTGAATCTAATTTGGGAGACTCAAAATCCGCACATACAATCACTACTCCAACCGGTTTATTAAATGATGGTAGCTCAGAACTTGGGTCTGATTGGGTCGATCATTGGAATTTCACCAAAGAAGAATTATCTGAAATTGATGAGCCAACCAAACAACGTCAATTACACATTTTTGATTTGATTAAAGGTGAGCAAAGAGTGGCTAATTCAGGGAGGCTTATTGTTGAAGTTTTTGGTGATAGTTTCTTAAATCAGCAACCGCCATTGATTGCCGCAACCGATAAGTTTTATCAAGATGCATTTACTACGGTTATTCCAATTGTTGAAGTTCATAGAAAATTCCTTTTAGAGCCATTGGTTGCCAAGCTCAAGACAACAAAGTTTATAGCTGGTGTTGCTGATTTATACTTGAAGTGGATGCATGAAGCCTATATGCCATATTTACAATATGTTGCTCGTATGGTTAGCGTTAGAGAATTAATTGATTATGAAACCAATGTTAAAAAAACTTCAAGATTTTCAAAATGGATCACTCAAATGGATAATGACCCAAGGGTCACTAGTCTAAGAATGGACCATGGAAGATTATTTGGTCCTTCATTTTTGGCTGCTACAATGAATTTGCCCATTACTTTGATTGAAATTCGAAAAAACACATCACCAACTGACTCTGAATATAGAAGATTAGACAAGACCATCAATAATGTGAAAAAATTGATTGATAAATTTAATTCTATGCAAGACCAAGCGGTTAAGAGCAGAACACTCTCAGCTTTGGAAAAATCTATTGTTTGGAGAAAAGACAGAGAAGTGGATCTTGAATGGCGATCACAGGATAGGAGGCTCGTCAAAAGAGGTCAAGTTTCGAAGAGAAGAGATTTGTGGTTGAACTCGTATTCTCATCTTATATTGCTAGACAATTATCTATTGATTACCGATGAAATTAAGGAATCCTCCATTTCCAGGAAGTATAAAGTCAATGAACCTCCTATTCATATAAGTTTATTATTAGCAGAAGTCGATATTGCTGATAAACAACAAGATATAATTCTGAAGTCAGTAACTTCTTCGAGTGAAAATTCTAATGAAGGTCAGGATCCAGTCATTTATTTATTTAAAATCAGACATATTGGCAAAGACGAATCATATACTTTCTATACAAATTCTTTAAGTGAAAGGTCTGATTGGTTGTCATCAATTCAAAAGACCCAGGCAGATTTCCATGACTTGGAAAGAACAAAAGAACCATTTAAACTAAAAGTTTTGTCTGATGCAGCATTTGCTTATGAAAAAGATGATATTCCCCATAAATTACCAATTTATGCTGATAATTCACCTGTATCTCTGGCTTTGAAGGAACTAACTGAAAAGTCACCTGGTAGTTTACCTCGTCCTCTCATGTACAGCAAAGTAAGTGTTGCTGAATCATTTAGCTACAGTGATAGAGAATATGTTCTTGTAGGACTCGGATATGGTGTCTTTATGTGTGAAGCTTCTACTCCAAGAGCGTGGGTTAGGGTTTTAGAACTAAGAAATGTTACTCAGATGAAAGTTTTAGAAGAATTTAATTTGTTAGTAGTATTGGCTGACAAGATTTTGCAATACTATAAACTCGATTCGATTTTCAGTGTATATAAAGGTATTAGAAATAATACCATTGGTCAAAAATTATCAAAGCAATATGTTAGCTTTTTCAAAATTGGTCAACAGAAAGGCTCTACTTTATTGTTTTATTGTAAACAAAAAGTTTCAGCTTCAGGTTGTTTTTTTAAAGTTATGATTCCAAAATTAGATGATACTTCCAACTCATTTGAATATTTCGACAAACACAGAAGTTTCACTATACAAGCAGATTGTTATAATTTGACAATTTTTAATAATACGTTTTCGATACATACTGTTAAAGGTTTGGAAATTCTTTCTTTATCAATTCTACAACCTCAAACAATTCCAATTCTAACAGATATTCCAGGGCAACGAAATAATAATCAAGAGCTTATTAGAAGAAAAGTGGGGTTAGCGTCTTGTAAACCATTGGGCTTATTCAAAATTAACGAAAACAGAGAACTATTACTTGTTTATAATGATTTTGCGATTATTTGTGACAATCACGGTATCTTATCGAGATATTCAATGCTTCAATTCCAGTTTAGATGCAATAAAGTTGCTTTTCAAGATGATTATTTGATAGTCTTAAGCAAAACAATGATTGAAATTTTCAAAATCGACAAGAATACATGCATGGTTGGATATCTAAATAAATCTGTTCAAGTTATTGGAGGAAAAGAAATGTCTTTGATAGATGATACGCCAGGTAAAATAAAATTTGTAATGTTACATCCAAACCAGGTGGGACGTCAATTGTTAGTTCAATTAGTTCCGAATGAATATTTTAAGACTTGAAAAACTTCAAAATCAACTTTTATCTGTTTAACTGTTTTTCATTTTCATTTATTATCGTTTTTTTTTTTTTTTTTTTTTTTCTTTAATTTTCATTATTCCTTTGCTTTAATTGCTTGTTTTTTTTTATTATTCGCTTCCTTTGCTTGTGTTTCTCTCTTTTTTTTTTTGCTTTTCTGTTTTATTTGTTACTATTTGATTTTTATTTTCGATCTTGTTATATTCATTTTCGTTTTGTTCTTGGGCGTATAATTTTGATATTTTTTTTTTCAAGTTTCTCATAGTTCATTTGAAACTTTAGGTGCAAGAGTTTTGCCGAACAATTAGTTTTTCTGATCTGGCAGCTTAAATAAGACTCATTTTTCGTATTATTTTTACCCTTTTTTTTTTTTTTTTTTTTTTTTTTTTTTTTCCTATTTCTGGCTGCTGCATTTTTAAGTTTCTCGAAAATTCAGAATAAATGCTCTAAATTTAAATGAATATATTATTATTATTATTATTATATTTATTGGTCCTTATCTAAAATTACATGTTGACAGACTATTCGCGAAACCGACTAGAATAAGCAACCTTTTAGAACCGTCTAGTCCACCAAAAAAAAAGAAAAAAAAAGAAAAAAGAAAGTAAAGAATGAAGATATATCAATTATTTTTGAAACTCTAAGTCTAATAGTTGATAATATAAATATTTTTGCACCTCTAATGAGATATATATTGGAAGGTGTAGCTTACTTCATCAAAATTGTACTCATTTCTAAGCAAATCATCGTGAACATCTTTCAAGCCCTCATGATTAAGATGATTCCAACTAGTTTGGTCACCATAAAACATTGCAGTAGATTTGATGAACTGATTCCCATTTTTGCATCTTTTACAATTGAAGGTAGTATGTGTATCACATTCTACATCCGTATTAAATTGGAAAAGTTGTCTCAAATTATCTCCAGAAAAAATCCGTTCAACATCTTCCTTTTCATCCACAACACATGACGAAAGTGAAAGTTTCATCGATTGACGTTGAAGAATTTTCTCCTCTATTGTACCAGTGCTAATGAATCGATAAACAAAACAATCTTTCTTTTGGCCATCTCTCCAAACTCTTGCAAGAGCTTGTTGATCAGATGCTGGATTCCAATCTGGATCGATTAGTACTAACCTATTTGCGCCAATCAAATTAATACCACATCCACCTGCTTTAGAACTCAACAAAAATACAAACTCTTTACCTTCTGGGTCATTAAACGTGTCAACTAGCTTTTGTCGTTTTTTAATGTTCAATGTACCATCAAGCCTAAGGCAGCCATATTGACGTTGCCTACACATTCTCTCAATTAAATCCAAAGTTTGGGTATAGTTTGAAATTAAAACAATTTTATCATTGGTTTCTCTATGCATTTTAGCCAAAAATCTTTCCAAAATAGCAAATTTGCCCGAAAACCACGTTTGAATTTCCTTATTTCTACCACCAGAATGTAAAGGATCAATATAGTCATCCGGTATAAACTGTTCACTACCTTCTATTTCAGTAGGTAAATTTAACAAGTTTGGGTGGTTGCATAGTTTTTTCAACAAACCAATAGCTTTCAAAGGCTGTGACTCTTGTCCTTTAATTAATCGACTAATTTCTGGTGAAGTAACAAAATGATTGTAAATTGATTTTTGCATAGGCGTTAAGTTGCAAAATACAACATGCTCATATTTCACAGGCAAATATTTAGACAAAATATCATTGGTACGCCTAATAATAAATTTCGAAACTAATTCTGATAATTCCGCCAACTTTTTATCGCCCTTTTCTTTTTCTTTGTCGGTAGCATCAGCATCTCTACCTTTGAGGATTGGGATTTCAAAGCTTTTTCTAAACTCCATTCTTGTCCCTAATAGCCCTGGATTAGCAAAAGATAGTAACGAAAAATATTCCGACAAATCATTTTGAATTGGTGTACCGGATAAAATAACCCTTCTTCCACAGTTGATAGAATCAAGGGCAGTAAATGTCAAAGAGTCACCATTTTTCAATCGGTGTCCCTCATCGGCAAGTATAAGCCCAACTTCAGTATTTTTCAAACGGTCAACATTTCTTCTGAGGGTCTCATATGATATAATTAATATTGGCCTAACAATATTTCTACCACTTGCTAAAGACCATTGTGTTATAGCATCACCTATCGTTGTACCTTTTGTGCTCTTACCATCGATAGCTAAAGGTGTAACAGTGCCTTGACCTAACCATTTGACGATTTCATTAGCCCAATTGGATACTAATGAGGACGGACAAACAACGATCGCTTTATCTATGGTTCTTTTGCCTCTTGGGCTCTGTCTAAGCAAAGTCCACATTAAAGAAATACACTGTAATGTCTTACCTAAACCCATTTCATCGGCCATAATACAGCCCTTTGCTCTATAGTCTATCAATCCAGCAGTACATCTATAAAGAAACTTTACACCTTCTATTTGATGAGGTCTCAATATTTTGGCCAACTTGGGATCTATTACTACAGGAATATCTGGTGCATTTTTGATACTATCCTCCGGATTCTTATCTATACCTAAAATTTCAGCTAAGCTTTTATGGGGCCGCTTTTTTTTCTTTTGAGAACAAGATAATGAGTTATCACTGCTCTCTGACGAAAGTGAAGAGGATAATTCTGATTTCTTATCATCTTCATTTTCTTCTGGCGGCGAAGGAAAAATATCAACTGTGGGATCATACAAGATTATTGCCAACTCATCTGTTGGATCATGAAGAGGCCTTGGCAATAAGATCGGCTTTCTCTTCGTTCCTAAAGTAGGAGGTGGTCGGTTAAAAGAGATTTCGTTTCTTTTTGATTCATCTTTGAAAGGAACGACAAATTTTTTCCTGATTGTAATATCGCTTGCGTCATTTAGGAATCTTCTGGGAAGAAGCGCACCTTTTTTTTTCATTATTAAAGAAGTAGACTCTTCACCGTTGGCATCTATCTGGAAAACCTCGTCGTTCTCATTATCTATGGCATTACCAAATTCAGCATAATTTACATATTTTCTAGATCGTCTAGAGGGTCTAACGTTTTCTATATTGCTGTACAGTGTGTTGTTTCTTTTGATTGGCACCTTGAAAGGTTTCGAGAGAACAGTATAAGCCGAAGATGTATCTAGGGTTTTAGGACGTTTTAAAGGATGAATACCTGCACCTGTTCCATTATTTGGTCTTTTAAGAATTCTAGCCATCTGTATATGATAACAAAACCCACTATTTTATGTGCATTTCAGTTTTCACTACTAGATGTGCTAAGCTTCACGTCGCGTCTCATTCACTGTTTTTATTTTTATTTTTATTTCAATTTCTGATTATTTTTTTTTTCGCGGTTAAGTGGCGATGCCGATGACCAATTTGATATTCAAATCATTTTTCGCAGTATTTTTGATGCTTATTGATGAACATATGTACGACTTTTTGTGGTGGTAAAAAAAAACAAACATATTGGTAACTTTATCCAACTTTTCAGCAGATTTCAAGCAAAACTGAAAATTGGTCTGAAAAATTAGAGATTTTCAAATGAGGTGAGTTTCAAATTTTAAAAATGTTTGAATCAGTATCTTTAATATTACGCACTAGTACCGCTTACGAAAAAAAAAAAAAAAGCCTTCAGATAGAGAACGAGAGTTCAACAGTTTAATCGACTTGTTTAGAAATGTACCGAAATTTGCACAGAGAAACATCTGAGGATTTTCTCTGCTTACTGATTGCAAATCATATGAATGGAGTTTTAATAAGATGAAAAAAAAAATAAAAAAACAAAAAAACAGAAGGTCGTTTTATTGTAATACGAAGGTTAGTGAAAAACAAAAAAAAAAATAATAGAACAATTTTATATTGGTCTCATCAGTTCCGCGCAGTAGCTTGACTTCAAAATGTAAACAACTAACTAATGTCTAAAAGTCCTGTGCTAAACCACTAAGCATGCTGCTGATTACACCAGTCAAATGGTACTTCGCCGATTTTCTATTTTATTAAATTACAGATTAAAAAAAAAAATTATCTCACTACTGTCTTCAATATTTGAACAACGCCATTTTTGTAGTATTTAACCTCTTTTGGACTAATCAGGTTGAAGGGCTTCAATAAATGAAATTTTTGAAGCCAATCTTGATATTAGATCTCAGAATACTCAGAACCAGTATTTTGGTAATACTTTTTTTGGAGAAAGTAAACGACTAAGGAAAAAAAAAAAAGTAGGTGAAGTCTTTTTGGATAATCATACAGGACTCTTTCTCTTCTCAGCCATGAATATTGCTAACTGAAATATCGAAGATAGAAGATAGATAAAATCTAGAGCGGCTTTTATTCTGAAAAGTAAAACCCCACATCCAAAAAAAAAAATGTATTATGTTTGAAGCTATACCAAAGTATTTTAACAAAGATAATCTTTTTCCGTTATTATATAGGCTTGTTATTTAAGATCTAATCGGCACTTCTATCTGCAAATAACGTGACGGCAATCTGCTTAGAGTAAAAAAAAAAAAAAAAAAATCAGGCAAAATTCACACAGCCTTAATTATATATGGTTTTATTATATAGTCTTATTTTATTTAATAAATATTCATAAAAAGAGGTTATTAAGTTGGTTTTGTTACATTATTTAAAATCGTTAAAATATGTAGACGAAAAAATTAAGCGCCGTAAAAACTTGTCAAAGTCATCGCTTTAGATGCAGGGCTTCATACCAGCTTACAAGCTTACATATATGTATGTATACAGTAACAATATTAGGTGATTTCGAGGCACTTTTCGCATATTTGATAGATTTAGTGCCGTTCGGATTCATAACTCTCTTCTCTTACCACAAAAAAAAAAAAAAAAAAAATTAGGCCAAAAAAATAAAAAAAAAATAAGAGAAAAACACATAGGCATAAAATTCCATGAAGATATCTTAATATATATTTTTCGTTTCCAGCATCAAAGAAATAAAAACTCGAAGCCGTTCTTTTCGTTAACATATCGAAGTTCTTTTGTTAAAAGTCAAAATCATCCAGCAAATCTTGCGGAGGAATAAGTGAAAGGAGAAGAGAAAAAAAAAAAAGTCAAAAAAAAGTACCCTTATCTACAACATGTCAAAATACAATAATAATTCCAGTGATGAAGAAATTGATGACTACTCTCACAGAGAGTCAATATTTAGTGGAAAACCTTCTACTGTATCTACAAGGCCATCTACTGTTCCTACGAAAAATTCATCTTCAAGTTACTCATCTCAAAACCCAGCTTCAAAAATAGGTAGAGCTCTTCGAACCACACACAATGAAACTCTTGAGCAGGATACTGATAAATTAAAAATTCTTTCTGAGTCCTTGACACAATATCTTGATCAATTTGATTCAAAAACTCCAATATCTATCACCAATGCTCTCAATAAATTTGAACCACCTAAACATCCAGGTGATTTCTATGCGGAAGTTAACAAACCATATATTTACAACATTGTAAAAGTGATTTTAACATTGGTGGATAATGTATTAGCTAATAATGAAACTTATAGAACTTCTAGGTTTATGTTACTCAAAGCATTTCATCAATTTTCATTAAGATGTAATTTTTCATCTTCAGATAATCCCGCACAGAATCAAGAAATATTCACAAATCAAAGTAATTTAGTGGTTCCTGAACCTTTAAATTTCTGTTTAACCGATGAAGGCAACACCAAAATTTCACAAATTCTTAATGCCATTATAAATACAGATTCTTCAGTTATCAGTGATCAAGAGGGCTCATTTTTAGCTCCTGTGAATAGAGGTATTGCAGAAAAGCTATCAATTCCAACCATAATATGTGGCTTTCCAAAACCGAAAGCCGAGCACTATGACCAAGTACGTCAGTTAGGCTCTACTTTCAATGATATACATTTTGTGGTTCAAAAAAACTACATCAAAACTTGCTCAGCTCCAGCATCAATGATACATCAACAACCAATGAGTTACAGTTCCCCTGCCGGAACTTCCAATAATCCAGTAAATTTTGGAGGCATATCACCCCCATTCAGATTACCTCAAGATCCAAATAATGTTCCGATTTCTTTATCAATAGCTGCTAACTCACACAGCAAGCTATCTGGAACTCTTGGCGGTTACATTTATCCGAAAATTGACGTGCGCAAAAATAATTTTTTGGCGGAAGACGCTAAAGCGACTTATGCTATGACATGCGCTCACGTTTGCATTGATGATTCTACTTCCCACCCATATGTGTCCGTTCCATCGCCCGTTTTAATAAGGTTATATAAATCAGCACTTGGAAATGAAAGAAATAAGTACCCTGAATATTCCCAAGAATTCAAGGGCTACCATCAAGCTTTACAATTCATGGAACAAAGATTCCCAGAAATCACTAATCCAAATGTCAACACACCGAATTCTTTTGGTCGTGTTATATTTGGTGAAAGATCTATTGTCAACAATAGATTATCAGATATTGCAATCATCAAATGTAATTCAAACGTTAATTGCTTAAATCATTTAGGAAATGATATTTCTTTTACACAATATGATCCTGCTTTATTATTTGGAAATTTGCAAATTAAAAAGGTGATTAGCAAGATAAAACCAGGTTCTTCAGTTTTTAAATTTGGTAGTACCACAGGTTATACAACAGGTAAATTGAATAAGCCAAAGCTAGTGTATTGGGCAGATAATAGAATTCAAAGTAGTGAGTTTGTTATTGCTAGTGACAAGCCAGGATTTGCTAGTGGTGGAGATTCTGGTGCTTGGATTTTACAAAAATTGGAAGAATTTGAATCAGCAATTGATCCAACTGAACCACAATCCCAAGTACCGCAAGAAGTGCAACAGGATCTACAGCACCGTTCAGCGCTAGGTACCATATATGAATCTAGATCAACTAGAGGAGGCAAAATGAAAGATGAAGTAAGTTCTGGCTTAGGCGTGATAGGTATGTTACATGCATACGATGGTGAGTATAAACAATTTGGGTTGTATTCACCAATAGTGTTAATATTGAATAGACTACATGAGCTAACCAAAGTTCAATGGGGTGTAGTCGGTGTGATAGATGATAAGGATCTTGCAAGAAGTGATGATGAAAGTACAGAAGAGGAAGAAGAAGAGGAGGAGGAAGAACAAAAGGTTGTGGATGAAGATGATACTAGTGATTCAGCATAGAATGACAAGCTGATCGACTCTACAAATTCATATTACAATAGATTTTACTATATTTTATATTTATATCATATTACTCAACTCTTGTCACGCAAATTACCTATGAGGATTGCCTGTTGAATTTATAATTCTACAATTGTTTCAATTTCCTAATTTTTTTTGCATTCGAGTAGATCTATCGAAATGCTTCGAAATTCAATTCAAAATAATATCCGATGATCCTAAACTCAAATGCTTTATTTTATGCTACATACTTGGTTTTTTTTTTCTTTTCTTTTTCCTATCTTTTTCCTATCTTTTTCCTAAACCTAATTTGCTCATATCCTGTTGGTTTATATATTTTTATTTCTCTATTTTTGTTAGGCAAGGTTTGATATTTTTTGAAGATGCTCAAATGTGCTCAATTTATGGTAATGTTTTATTTTCTTTTTTTTTTTTTTTTTTTTTTTCTTGTCTTTTCTTTTATTTTGTTTAGTTTTTGTTGTTAGTTTTCTTTTCCAGCTTGGTTTAATAACATGAAGTAAAAATTTTGAAGACAGACATTTTTGGACTCAGTATGTTTTTAGTAGCATTAATAGGTAACAAGGCCTGATGAACTTATACAAGGGTGAAAGTGTACATAAAAAAAGAGAGAAGTTATCATCAAATAGTAATTTTTAAAACAGTCATGATCCACATACTGAAGGCGTAGTTTGAGCTAAAGAGAAAAAAGGCACGACTTCTTGTTGGCGCAAATTTTTGAGTCTGCGAATCGTACAATTTAATGCTGCTATTGAACACTGGCAAGGCATTTTCAAAATTGAAGGCATTCTATGTACAGGAATAGATCAAACAGGTAGAATAGACAGGTGCGATACTTGAATCACAGAAATAAGTAAACAAGCGAACAAAAAAATATAGTCATTAATTTCAACTTAATGATCTAGAAAGTAATCATTTTTCATCCTCCAAATAAATAGCTCCAGAGGCACACTTTCTCAAGCTTTGCAAATTGTCAAAACATTTGCTTGTAGGATTGTCGTTAAAGTTTTTTCTCAAACAACTTTCGTACTCTTTGAGTTTATCAATACAATCAGTTTGGATTCTTTGGAAAGAAGGAATTTCAGTCTTGATGCATTTGGACAAGTCTTTTTGAATTTGAATACATTTTGTTGGATCAGTCTTGTTTTCCATCATACATTTATGATATCCCAAAAATTGTTCGGGGCAGAATTTCGCAATCTGAAATCTAATGTGAGTATTGAGGAAAGCTGAAGAATCACGATAACAACAACTATACAACCAACGAAATACATACATCTTCCAATAATAATTGATCCAAAGCACCAGCCATTTTATTTAATATTATTTTGATTGTTAACTATAATTTTTCAAAATTGAATTGTTAGCGTTGGAGATAATTCATTGATTAACGAACTTGTATTTTCGTGGGCAGAAAAATTGAAAAAAAAAAAAAAAAAAAAAAAAAAAAAAAAGAAAAGACCAGGGCTAGAAATTCACACCTTCAGATTAGCAAATTATTTTAAAATCTCGATAATATTTTCCCATTTAACAACTTTGAATTTCAGCTAAACTGATCGAATCACATTATTCAAGCAAATTTCAATCCAATCTACAATAATGGAGCGATATTAATCAAGCATTAGAGGAGCATACAACTATTTATGATTATGGCCGGCCGCTATTTTTTCAACCGTGCTTCCTACAATGTTGGCAAACTATGATCCAATTTGTAACTTTTTGGCATGTTGGCTTTCAACTCTGTCATCCTATGATTCTAAACTATGCTTTTGTCAATGTTCATGACCTGTAATTTTTTTTTTTTTTTTTTTTTTTTTTTTTTTTTTGTTTCATTTTGTAATACTTGATTGTTTCCAAATGAAGTGTATGATACTAATTCCAGCCCATTTTTTGGCAACTACGTTTTCATAATATTCCAATAATTTCTCTCAATTTTTATTATTCATTTTCTATGATTTACACTAGATTTCGCTTCTCACAGAAATATAAAGTAAAATATTTAATTGCTATGAGAGATGATTAAATCTACTATATTCAAAAACAGTACCTCGGCGCATCAGTCACGAGAGTATTACATCAACACATCTTCAGAGTATGTTCACCCTACCTACTTCCAAACTCTCTGTTTGAAAAGTTTGGCTGAAATCTTGTGCTATTTATCCTTACCAATCTCTTGATTTAAGTTACATTTTGTAAAGAGACCAGTTTAAAGATGATAAATCTGAAAAACTTGACAAAATGTTTTAGTGTTTCAAGTCGCTTGGCATTGAAACGTCAATTAAACATTAGATGTGCTTCTACTATATCCTCCAAATCTATTGTAGCTAACACACAAATTACTAATCAAATTCTTAATAGCCATCTCAAATCAACTGTTGAGGATGCATTGTCACTTTTAAATAATGAAAAGAAATCTAACACAAGCAAATTTAATTTGACTTTGGAAAATTTAACTCAGAAACATTTGTTAACAAATAAATTGAAATTAAATGAGCTCCCAAAGAGTGAGGATGATCCTGCAGAAAACAAAGAAGAGGAGAATGACATATCAAACGAAAAAGAAAAAGATACTGATAAAACTGAAAAGAAAAAGGAAAAAAACGAGGAGTCAATAATCAAGAAAGATGACTATAATAACAGTGTTACATCTGGAAAAAATGCGAAGTCTTCCACAGCTGCAAGCGGAGGTTCTCTTGGTGGCGGCTCATCCGATGAAGGCGACGGCAGTGATAGTAGCAGAAAGAAAAAGAAGCCTGCCTCTTCAATACCTGAAATATATCCTCAAATAATGGCCTTGCCAATTTCTCGTCGTCCATTGTTTCCTGGATTTTACAAAGCTGTAGTTATTTCAGATCCAGCTGTTATAAAAGCTGTCAAGGAAATGATGGATAGAAAGCAACCTTATATTGCTGCATTTTTGTTCAAGGACGAAACTGTTGATTCTGATGTTATTAATAGTGTTGATGAGGTATATCCAACTGGTGTCTTTGGCCAGATTACTAGTGTGTTTCCATCAAAAGATGAAAAAACCAACGCTGAAACCTTGACTGCCTTGATTTATCCCCACAAAAGAATCACCGTTGATAAATTAACAGCACCAAGATCTGAAGAAGAAATTGAATCTTACAAAACCAAAAGAGCTAAAATTTTCGAAAAGGAGGCCGTAAAAGAGTTGACAGCAGAAGGCAAAAAGTTTATTGAAGAAACTGATATGCCTACTGAAGATGAAGATGCAAGATTACGCATTGAAGACCAAAATTCTCAGTTTTTAAAAGAAAAAGAACTTAGAATCCTTGAAAAAATGGATGATGAAGAAGCTGCTCACCCAACAGTTTTTCTAAAAGAGCATTCAATCTCCCTTGTTGATGTCTCACCTTTGGAAGATGAACCATTTGAAAAAAATTCTTCAGTCATTACTGCGTTGACTTCAGAAATTTTGAAAGTATTTAAAGAGATTAGTCAGTTAAATACAATGTTTAGAGAGCAAATCGCTACTTTTAGTGCGTCGATTCAATCAGCAACAACAAATATCTTTGAAGAACCAGCAAGATTGGCGGATTTTGCTGCTGCAGTGAGTGCCGGTGAAGAAAAAGAGCTTCAGGACATTTTGGACTCCTTAAATATTGAATCTCGTTTGAAAAAATCATTAATCGTTTTGAAAAAAGAGTTGATGAATGCCGAATTACAAAACAAAATTTCAAAAGATGTGGAAAATAAAATTCAAAAGAGGCAACGTGAATACTTTTTAATGGAACAATTGAAAGGTATCAAAAGGGAATTAGGTATTGATGATGGTAGAGATAAATTGATAGAAACTTTCAAGAAGCGAGTCGAAAAATTAAAATTACCTGAACAAGTTGAAAAAATCTTCAATGATGAGTTAACTAAATTATCTACATTAGAAACAGCAATGTCGGAATTCGGTGTTGTCAGAAATTACTTAGATTGGATAACTCAATTACCATGGGGTGTCAAGTCAAAAGAAAGATACAATATTCCAAGTGCTTTGAAGATACTTGATGAAGATCATTATGGATTGAAAGATATCAAAGATCGTATTTTAGAATTTATCGCTGTGGGCAAATTGTTAGGTAAAGTTGATGGTAAGATCTTGTGCTTCGTTGGGCCACCAGGTGTTGGTAAGACTTCTATAGCCAAATCGATTGCAAGAGCATTAAATAGAGAATATTTCAGATTCAGTGTTGGTGGTATGACTGATGTTGCCGAAATAAAAGGTCATAGAAGAACTTACATTGGTGCGTTACCAGGAAAAGTTGTTCAGGGTTTAAAAAAAGCACAAACTGAAAACCCATTAATATTAATTGACGAAATAGATAAGATCGGATTTGCAGGTGTGCATGGTGACCCGTCTGCCGCTTTATTAGAATTATTGGATCCAGAACAAAACAACACATTTATGGATAATTATTTGGACGTGCCAATTGATTTATCAAAAGTATTATTTGTTTGTACAGCTAATACTTTAGACACTATTCCTAGACCTTTGTTGGATAGAATGGAAGTAATTGATATTTCAGGTTACATTGCCGAAGAAAAAATCAAGATCGCAGATAATTACTTGATTCCACAGGCCAAAGAAACAAGTGGATTGAAAGGCGCCAATGTGAATTTGACTGATGAAGCTATCGAAGCTTTAATAAAGCAATATTGTAGAGAGAGTGGTGTGAGAAATTTAAAGAAGCAAATTGAAAAGGTCTATAGAAAGGCAGCTTTGAAAATTGTTAAACAACTTGACTCTGAAAAGTCAGAAGCAGAAGAGAATGCAGAAAACGAAAAAGAATTAGTCAAAGATGAAATTGTGAAAGAGAAAATAGCTACTGAAAATGTTAAACATGAAGTGGAAGAAATTGTGAAGAAAGCTGAGTTAAATACTGAAGATGATTTCAAGGAATCGGTAACAGAAAACGAGAAACCCAAATTGAGAAGTTCTGAGGAATCAAAAGAGAGTGATAGTGAAAAGGTGGGGGAGTCAACAATTTCTAAAGAAGATCAATTAGTGATCCCTGAGAAACTTAAAATCACCATTGCTCCAGAAGACTTGAAAGAATATATTGGACCTGCTATCTTCACTTCAGATAGACTTTATGAAAACACACCTCCAGGTGTTGTTATGGGCTTAGCTTGGACATCAATGGGTGGTAGTGCGTTGTATGTTGAGTCAGTATTGAACCACACAATTGACGAAAACTCACATCCAGGTTTAGAGAGAACAGGTCAATTAGGCGATGTTATGAAAGAGTCTTCTACTATTGCTTACAGTTTTGTCAAAATGTATTTGGCAAAACATTTTCCTAAAAATAGATTCTTTGAAAAGGCGTCTATCCATTTACATTGCCCTGAAGGTGCAGTTCCAAAAGATGGCCCAAGTGCAGGGGTAACAATGGCTAGTAGTTTCTTATCTCTTGCTTTGAATAAATCTCTTGCACCAACAGTAGCAATGACTGGTGAAATAACACTTACTGGTAAAGTATTAAAAATTGGTGGATTAAAAGAAAAGACCATCGCAGCCAAAAGGTCTGGAGCTAAGACTATTATTTTCCCTAAAGATAACTTAGTTGACTGGATAGAGTTGCCAGAAAACGTAAAGGAAGGATTGGAATGTCTTGCCGCAGATTGGTATGATGATATATTTGCAAAACTATTTCCGGATATGACAACTGAGAAAGGTAATATGGTTTGGCAAGAGGAGTTTGAAGCTATTGATAACGCTTTAGAGAAGAAAAAGAAACAAGATTGATTTCACCATACAGGTCTCCCCTTAAAGAAATATTGCAGCTCTTTTTCTGTTTTTTTTTTTTTGGCATTTATTTTACTAATATTTATTTATTTTGTTACTATTTATTTTTTATCTACTTTTTTTTCTCTTTACTGTAAATACTATGATCAAACTGGAAAATATCAATAACAAGGGTGTACATATACTCAGAATAGTAATCATTTTGAAACAATCATGTAATAATGTTTGAGGAACTATACTTTGTTGCTATTTATGGTGAACCTGCAGTTACAAGAAAAAATGGAATATTCTGGAAAAAGAAAAAAGGGTCATGAGCGTTTGGTAACACGGTGGCAGATTTTTATGGAAAAAGAGAGAAAAAAAAGTGCGACTCGAAGATTTGATTTATATAGGGCGGTGGCACTTACTTTCTTCGATAAACAAAGCAAATAGAAGAAACAGAATTATCAACTAGGAACTATTCTTTTTTGATTCACAATGAATTCTGGATTTGGAAAGAAGAATTTCATGTTGGCAATCTTTGCCTTCATATATGTATTATTATTTATTAGCGCTCCATCATTAATACAAAAAGTCAATGCTGAAGAAGAAGGTGTTGAAAACTATGGTACTGTTATAGGTATCGATTTAGGTACAACCTACTCATGTGTAGGTGTCATGAAAAATGGTAAAGTTGAAATCTTAGCCAACGATCAAGGTAATAGAATTACCCCTTCCTGGGTTGCTTTTACTGAAGAAGAAAGATTAGTTGGTGACGCTGCTAAAAATCAAGCTCCTCAAAATACCAAAAATACTGTTTTTGACATCAAACGTTTGATTGGTTTGAAATACGATGACAAAGTTGTTCAAAAAGAAATGAAACACTTGCCATACGAAATTGTCAACGATCACAACAGACCTTTAGTTAAAGTTGATTTTAAAGACGAAGAAAAAAAATTCACTCCTGAAGAAATTTCTGCTATGATTTTGGGTAAAATGAAATCCATCGCCGAAGACTATTTAGGTAAACAAGTTACTCATGCTGTTGTTACCGTTCCAGCTTATTTTGATGATGCTCAAAGACAAGCAACCAAAGACGCTGGTACCATTGCTGGTTTGACCATTTTACGTATTGTTAATGAACCAACAGCAGCTGCTATTGCTTATGGATTGGACCAAAAAGGAGAACGTCAAATTATTGTGTACGACTTGGGTGGTGGTACTTTCGATGTTTCTTTATTGTCCATTGAAAATGGTGTTTTTGAAGTCTTGGCTACTGCTGGTGATACCCATTTAGGTGGTGAAGATTTTGATTTGAGAGTTATCAAACACTTTCAAAAAGTCTTGAAAAAGAAATACGACTTAGATGTTTCCAACAATCATAAAGCTTTGGGTAAGTTGAAGAGAGAAGTTGAAAAAGCTAAGAGAACATTGTCTTCTCAAAAATCTACAAGAATTGAAATCGATTCTCTTGCTGAAGGCATTGATTTTTCTGAAAGTTTGACCAGAGCTAAATTTGAAGAATTGAACATTGAATTATTCAAGAAGACTTTAAAACCAGTTGAAAGAGTATTGAAAGATGCCGGGGTCAAGAAAGAAGAAGTTGATGATATAGTTCTTGTTGGTGGTTCAACAAGAATCCCAAAAGTTCAAGAATTATTGGAAAAATTTTTTGACGGTAAACAAGCGTCAAAAGGTATCAACCCTGATGAAGCTGTTGCTTATGGTGCGGCTGTTCAAGCTGGTGTTTTATCTGGTGAAGAAGGTGTTGAAGACATTGTTTTATTAGATGTCAACCCATTGACTTTAGGTATTGAAACCACTGGTGGTGTTATGACTAAATTAATCAACAGAAACACTGCCATCCCAACCAGAAAGTCCCAAATATTTTCTACTGCTGCTGATAATCAGCAAACTGTGTTGATCCAAGTTTACGAAGGTGAAAGAACAATGGCTAAAGACAATAACTTGTTGGGTAAATTCGAGTTAACTAGTATTCCCCCAGCTCCAAGAGGTGTGCCTCAAATCGAAGTTACTTTCAATTTGGATGCCAACGGTATTTTGAAAGTTAGTGCTGTTGACAAAGGTACTGGTAAAGCCGAATCCATCACTATTAACAATGATAAGGGTAGATTATCTAAAGAGCAAATTGATAAGATGGTTGAAGAGGCTGAAAAATATGCAACTGAAGATAAAGAACTTAGAGAAAAGATTGAATCCAAGAACGCTTTAGAAAACTATGCTATTTCACTTAAAAACCAAATTGAAGATGAAAATGGTTTGGGAGGAAAATTGGATGAAGATGACAAAGACAGCTTAGATGATGCCGTTAAGGAAACTCTTGAATGGTTGGAGGATAATTATGACACCGCAACTAAAGAAGAATTCGAAGAGAAGAGAGAATCATTGAGTAAGGTTGCTTACCCAATAACATCGAAATTATATGGCGGTAATGGAGGTGAAGGAGATGAGTATGGCTATGACGACGATGATGAAGATGACGATGACTACATGCATGATGAATTGTGAAATCAATGAATTAATTTCTTGAGCTTCTAAATTTGTGCTCAATAGATTGACGACAAAAGAGAGATTTTAATGTTTCTTATTCATTAAAATTATGTTTAGTAACGTTTTATTTTTTTTATTTTATTTATTTCTGTTTTTATTTTAATTCACTTTTGTATAACAAATATTATTCCTTTACTGTACTCCCTTGAATGAATTTTTCAAAAAATTCTATTATCCATAAATGAAAGAGTTCATAGAAGTGTAGAGAAACTGAAATGTGCATGGAAAGGTAAGTTCGTCAGTGACAGACTCATTTTTGTCCAAATCCAAAATTTCCTTGAGTCAAAAATAATGTTTAAATTCAGCATTCAAATTTTGGGTTGGTAATGCTGATTGCAATTTACGTTGAAATATTACAAGTTGAAAAGGGGCGGCAAGAGTACACAAATTTTTAAAAAGCACTATATCGGAAAAGAAGCTTTTATACCATTCAGTTAAGAATCACTTCCATGCAAAGAGAAGAAAGACTTACCAAATTAAAATAATAATATGGCTGCAAAGACTATGAATTCGTGCGGCCCGGGGGTTGGTTATTTTGAGGTCTGTAGGTGAGAATTTCCGACAAAAATACTAAGTGCACCTAGATAGTAACAATTAGCAGGAAAATTACGATGAAAATTAAAAAAATATAACAATACAGAAGCTAATTCTGGTACAACATTTTAATGATCAACCAAAAAAAAAAAAAAAACTAAAAAAAAAAATTAATTAGTATATTTAAAAAAAAAAATCTCCTTCTTTTAATTCCATAATAAGTTTGTGAATTTTGCGTGTATATAAACACACACAAACACACATACTCTCTCGTGTTTTTTTGTTGTTGTTTTTTAATAGTGTATTAATTAGAGTTCTTTTGCGATTTCTACAAAGTGTGATAAAGAAATAGCAACAAACATTTAGCACGAATAGAAAATAGAAGGGTACACTTAGAGTGACAGTTTTTCAGTTTATAGGGAATCAACTGACAGAAACAGATTTTGAACTCTCGAACTTGCGTTACAATCTTCATTGCTATTACACTACCATCATCCCTTGGAGTTTTGCAGCACCTTTTTAGTGAGGATAGCAAAAGATTTTCACAATTGATAACCACTAAGGTTAGAAACAAAAAAAAAATTTGCTCTAACTCAAATATATCCAGGCATTTAATCCCCAATATTTGGAAGTACTGATAATAATAACAAAAGAACACCCATTTTTAGTTTTTTAAGTCGTCATGGCAGGTAATAAGGAATCAAAGATCATCATCCTTTTGGTGATTGATACTGTTTTTTGCTTAATTGAAGCTATCACTGGTTATGCAGTTCACTCCTTGGCTTTAGTAGCCGATTCTTTTCATATGTTGAATGATATTTTTTCATTGGTAGTAGCGCTCTGGGCTGTGAGAGTCGCAAAAAATCGTCAGGCAGATGCTACTTATACTTATGGTTGGCAAAGAGCCGAAATTTTAGGAGCGTTAATTAATGCGGTGTTTTTATTAGCTCTTTGTATGACAATTTTCATAGAAGCAATTCAAAGATTTATCTCACCAGAAATCATTACAAATCCAAAATTGATATTTGGGGTCGGCTGTGCTGGTCTTCTCTCTAATTTTGTTGGATTATTTTTGTTCCATGATCATGGTCATGGTGGACATTCCCACTCTCATGGGATATCTTTGGCCGCTGAGATTGATGATGAAAATGATTCCAATTATCATGATAATGAACCATATCATGACGAAGAAGAACATGCTCACTCTCATAGTTCCCATTCCCATTCTCATTCTCCACAAGCTAAATCCACTATTAACCCTCCTCGTGATGAAGAAGAGGCTATTGATTCTATTGAGCCAATTTTGCCTGAAGTTTTCATTGCTCAACAATTGCAACAAAAAAGTACTTCTTTTATGAATAACTCTGGTACAAGTAAACAAAAACAAGAAGAACATGATCATTCTCATGGTCATGACTCAAAAGGCTCTCTAAATATGCAAGGTGTGTTCTTACATGTTTTAGGAGATGCTTTGGGTAATGTTGGTGTAATAGTTTCTGCTCTTTTAATTTGGAAAACTGATTATTCCTGGAGATTCTATTTCGATCCTGCAATTTCTCTTTTTATTACAGTAATTATTTTTTCCACTGCCTTGCCTTTATGCAGATCTGCTTCAAAAATTTTACTTCAAGCTACCCCTGCCACAATGTCAGCCAATGTCATTCAACAAGAAGTTTTATCAATTAATGGTGTCGTATCTGTTCATGATTTCCATATTTGGAACTTGACAGAACAAATTTCTATTGCTTCTTTACATGCTGAGTTGAACGTTCCTCCTGAAGAGTTTAATGGTGTAGTTACTAGAATCCGTACTTGTCTTCATGCTCATGGTATTCATTCGGTGACTGTGCAACCTGAATTTGTGAAGAGGGCAATAAGCGGAGACTCAGCGAATGTTTCAAGTGAAGGCGATTTAAGTAGTCTTGTTGGATCAGGGACTGAAGGTCATCCGTACGGGGCTGTTAGTAACTGTTCTCAAACCTTCTTGGCTGGGCAATCTAAAAAATGATGTCCAATCAATTTTTCATTTCTATATTCCTTTTACTATTCCCTCTATTATTATGAGATGTTTTTGGTAGAAAAACTTCATCTTTATACTATAATGCGATACAGATTTAATCTTAATAATCAAATCAATCATCCCTTACTCATATTCACCTTCATCTTTTCATTCTGATTTCATTTTGCTGGAAAGAAAACACATTGTTCCCATCTTCAAATACTTCCCGCATTGGTGAATTTATTCTCAGTGTTAACTAATAATTTGCCTTCCTTTTATATCCATATATTTATGTATATTTCAATTGTTTCCAATAATTATTTACATCAGTATCCTTTTGTATTTGAATTCTGTGTTCCCGTGGTAAATATTTGCCTTTCTCGTTTTGTCTTTTTTTTGTTACTTTTAAAATTTTTTTTCATCTTAAAATCATGCATGGTTTAATATGAAAATGATAATTTTGCTGTATTTTTTTGACATTAGCCATGCACGTAGAAATTCTGACATTAGATATTAAATTTAAAACCCATCTACTTGAGGACTAGTAGTAAGTTAGTTTCATTCAATTCTTTTTATATAGTTGTAATAAACTTAAAACTTAAAACTAAAAACACAGTGAAAAACCATTATTTTTTTAAACCATGTTGGTTTTTCTGGAACAAAAAAAAGTCTAACATGAGTTCTAACACAAGTTAGAAGGAATTGAATTGAATTGTGATATAATATACAGGTACTTCATTATATGCTTGTGAAGCCGTAGTTTTTGAAGGCCAAATTCTAGATCACCAATACATAGGATCTATAGATGAAAAATTAAGAATACACAAGGTAAACAAATAATAAATAAAAAACAAAAGGAAACATGCAAACAAAGTTGTTTAAAATGTGAATAAGATAAGGGTACAATAAAAAAAAAAGAAAAAAAAAAATGATAATGAAAATAGAGTCAAAATGTAGCAAAATCCAAGAACAAAAAGAGAAAAAAAATTCAATCGAAACAATTGTTCACATAAAACTATAAGACAAACATCCCATGCTGAAAAGACCAACGCCTAAATACCATATACCGCTATAATCACTTTGTTGTTTTATGGCATTGGTTTTTCCTCTGTTTTCCAAGCCTCTTTTAACTTTTCTTCTAGTTGAGCTACCAGTAGCACTGCTGGAAGCGGTAGGATTCAAGGTACCGGTAGGCAACATTAATGGTGGGTTGTAAACAAGCCACATTGGTGGTAAAGGACTTCCATCACCATCATTAAGATTCAATCTATATCTTCCATTGTATGTGTCAACGTAAACGTGAAAATATGAGAAAGAAGTGTTACTATAATATCTAGAATATGTGGAAATACCTTCATCGGAGCATGGCTCACTCAATAATTGCCTACCATCAACTTGAATTGAGTTCAAATAAAGATACCCGTCGTCTGTGATATTGTATGTACCATGTTCCCATTGTAAAACAGCAGAAGGACAGCCATGGTCCCTTGGATTTGGAGTTACGATATAAAGTGCGCTCTCATAGTGTCCATCTTCAGTGAAACTATAACTTCTACCTGGTAAATATGGTTCATATAACAACTCATCAACTGGATCATAAAAACTTGGACCAGTAAATACTTGGTTTGATTTGGTAGACCAGGTTCCCACTAGTTCTGTAGTATTTGAATCAGATGTGATAGCCGAGACTGACTGAACTAGCAAAAAAGAACAAAGGGAAATTATTTGACCTAACATTGTGTTGATATATGTACAAATTGTTAAGGGTTTTGTTGCCAAATGATATTTTTTTTTCTATTTGCTTAAGAAATTACAACTATGAAGTTAACTGAACTTGATTTGACAATAGCAAAACTTGAAGCGAAAGAATATTTGAAGTCAGTTATTTAATATGAACTGTTATGATTTTCCAGTTGTACACGAGTGATGATATGTATTTGATTTGTCTATGATTCAAGTTTAAGTATGATTCGAAAGTATGGTTGCGCAAATTCGAAAAAGACAGTTTGTGAAAAGCAAAAATAAATAAAAAAACATATCAGAAAAAGAAAGAAAAAAAAAAAAAAAAAAAAAAAAAAAAACTTACACAGGGTAATCTATCATGTGCCTGTTGTTTACTTAATTCATATATACAACTACTAAGCTACTGCGCCGCAAATGATTCAACATGTTTAATATGCTCCTTTATCAACACTGTTCCACGATATTTTTTCAATTTCTAAATCTTATAATACATTACTATATATAGGCTATAACAAATAGAACATAAAATTGCTCGGTTACACAAGACAGACTTAAATGAGTGTATATTTATGAAAAAAATGATCCCTCGGTAGTAATGTGTTTAAATCTTTCAAATCCACTTGTAATTGGTAAAATTTTGTATCGAGGTGTTCATGATTGCTTGATCCATTTGATGAAGCGATACCCGACGATTTTCCATCTACCAATTTAGCTGCTGTAGTCCTAAACCCACTTGAAGGTGCAATAATCAAACTCAATTTCTCAAGCTTCTCCCATGTAGTCAAACATTCTTTCTTATTATAAACCTTGGTTTCAATTCGAGAAATTGACTTAACTGTTCTACCTGTTGCAGCGTCTATGAATTCTGTTGTTTGTTTTTCGTTTAACAAATTGCATTTTTTTTTGTATTCTTCATAACACAAATTGAAATTAATGAAATTTACATCGTTCTTTGCAATAACTCTTGCAGCACAAATAACTAAAAACATTTGGATTTGTGACAAGTTATTCAACATGCTCTGGAGATAATTATGTCGGAAATCTGAACCATGGGAATCGTTGACCGTAAGGTACTTTGATAAATCTGTATCATCAGGGAAAGGCAATTTAACATTAATTTTGTTGACTGGTGCAATGCAAATATTTGTCAATTCCTTCAAGTTCTTGCTGGTGATAAAATTTTCTAGTAACACCTCTTTAAAGACTTTGAACAATGGAAAAGGCGAATAAAAAAAACTATTGATATAATCATTCCATACTAATCCATATTTTTTATTTTTCATATTTCTTAGTTCGTCAAAATTCAAGCATAAGTTAATACGCAAATCTGTCCAGAAGTGTTCAATCTCCGAGTCAACATGATAATTGAATAACATTCCCCGTGTTTGAACACTTTGGGGCCCGATACTACCAAAAAATGTGATCACTCTTTGAGAAAAACGCGAGCTAACTCTTTTCTCCAATGATTCTTTGATGTTTACTTTTGTAGTGAGACCAATAACTAGAATCGGAATGGTGTGATTGCTACTTGAAAGGTCGAATAGATTATAAAGTAAAGTTTGACGATTATGCGTTGTGAATTTTTCAAATTCGTTAATGATAAAAATCAATGATATTGATTTCTCGTCTTTCTCTCCAAAGTTTATTTCCTCTAAGCTCGACAAAATCGCTGAAAAAGTTTCATTAATGGATCTTTTTTCAAATTGTTTGCTATCAGCATTATTATTATAATCATTTTCCTCCTCTAATTCCTCATTGTAATCAATTATGCTTCCCGCTTGATTGTCCTCATAAAATTCTTTGAACCGGGTTGATCGCTTACCAAGCTTAATCAAGTTAATGTCCAACTGTCTTGCAACCTCGCGAACTGCCATTTTATCATCTGTTTGCAAGCCGCCATTTAACCTAATAGTCATAAAGGCTTTGTTATTTCCTTTATTATATTTCTTATCAAGGGTGAGTAACGCGTCTTCCAAAACCATTTTCTTGCCAGATTTGGCATCACCAATTAAAAGGCATGATGACGAGTTACCATTCACTATTCCATTTTCTAATAGGGTATAAACTTCACGATAATTTGCTATTAATGAATTTTGAGTGACATGCATCTTTCGACCTTTATCATAAACACCCTCAACCTCTTTCACAAACGGCAAAGGCAGTGTAATTGAAATCAAGGATGAGCTACTCAATTTATTGAAAATTGTTTTTTTAACGAATGAAACATCTTCATAAGTGATTTCTAACTTTTCCATATTCCATTCTTTTATAAATCGAATCATATCATAATCGCTAGCATTACGTAGCAGTGCTTCCTGGTTTAAATTAGAGATGTCATATAAATTATCTATGTTTGCATTCTTTTGACATTTTAGTATATCTTGTAATATATTGTTTTTATATATTCCATCATTTTTTGTTGCAAGAACACTATTGCCATTCAATTTCTTTTGTCTCTTCCTTTGCGATTGTGATTGGCTATAGCATATTTGTTGGTAAATTTCAGAATTGGTATCGCTATCACTATTATTTTGATAGTCTTTTTCTTTTGTTTCAGATTGAATCAGTATTTCGCCAGTAGCTTCATATTCATTAATTTCTATGATTTCAGATGATATGCTACTTTCCAGTGACACGGTGCTTTCTCTGGGCATTCCCAATTATAATTTTGCTCCTTCTTTCTCTTTAATCATGACAAGCTCATCTCTTGACTTGCATCATCACTTAATTGTTTGTTTATATTTTTTATGGAGCTACTATACACCCACACATTTGAAGCTTGCCTTGCAGAAAATATATTACCCTGTAAGAAAAAAAACATCCAATCACCGCCTGAAAATTTTTTGTGTCGAACAAGTTTTCAAAATTTTGGTTATACGTTTGAAAAGATATTAATTGAACTTGATTAACTAGTTGTTTTAAAATTTGAATAACATAACTGAAGGTTCAAATTACTATCAGGCTATATCTGTCTCGTGATCAGTAATGTTTACCGGTGCCACTTTCTCCAGGAATTTACGTTCCGTTGCTCGTTTGGGTTTGCTCAACGGGTCATTCAAAGCCCCATCTTTGATAAGATCTTATGCTGTTACTTTTGATCGTTCTAAACCTCATTTGAATATTGGTACCATTGGCCATGTTGATCATGGTAAAACCACTTTAACTGCTGCTATTACCAAATGCCTTGCCGATAAAGGTCAAGCTAACTTTTTAGACTATGCTGCAATTGATAAAGCTCCTGAAGAAAGAGAAAGAGGTATCACTATCTCCACTGCTCACGTTGAATATGAAACCGCTAACCGTCATTATGCCCACGTTGATTGGTATGTATATGAAGTTTCTATTATTATTATTATTATTATTGTAGCTACTAACATTCACTCTTAGTCCTGGTCACGCTGATTATATCAAAAATATGATTACTGGTGCCGCCCAAATGGATGGTGCTATTATTGTTGTTGCTGCTACTGATGGTCAAATGCCTCAAACTAGAGAACATTTGCTTTTGGCTAGACAAGTTGGTGTTCAACACTTGGTTGTCTTTGTTAACAAAGTTGATACTGTTGATGATCCAGAAATGTTGGAATTGGTTGAAATGGAAATGAGAGAAGTCTTGACTCAATATGGTTTTGATGGTGACAACACCCCAGTTGTTATGGGTTCTGCTTTATGTGCTCTTGAAAACAAACAGCCAGAAATTGGTGTTCAAGCTATTGACAAATTGTTAGATGCTGTTGATGAACACATCCCAACCCCAACCAGAGACACTGAACAACCATACTTGATGCCAATTGAAGATATTTTCTCTATTTCTGGTAGAGGTACTGTTGTCACTGGTAGAGCCGAACGTGGTATGTTAAAAAAGGGTGAAGAAGTTGAAATTGTTGGTTTTAACAAACAACCATTGAAAACAACTGTTACTGGTATTGAAATGTTCAAAAAAGAATTGGATGCTGCTATGGCTGGTGATAACGCGGGTATCTTATTGAGAGGTGTCAAAAAAGAACAAATCAAAAGAGGTATGGTTTTGGCTAAACCAGGTACTGTTCAAGCTCACACAAAATTCTTGGCTTCCATTTATGTTTTAACCAAAGAAGAAGGTGGTAGACACTCTCCATTTGGTGAATACTACAGACCTCAAGTCTTCATCAGAACTGGTAACGTCACTACTACTTTAACCTTCCCAGAGGGTGAAGATGTCGACCACTCTAAACAAGTTCTTCCTGGTGATAACGTTGAAATGCAATGTGAATTGGTTGCTCCAACTCCTATTGAAGTTGGTCAACGTTTCAACATCAGAGAAGGTGGTAAAACTGTTGCCACTGGTTTGATCACCAGAATTATTGAGTAAATGAGTTGATTTTTGATTCAATATTAACTGTCAAGAAGAAAGCTGTCCTTTGAAAGTTTTGTATAAGTCTTCCTACTGTAAATAGAATTACAAGTGTTTTATATAATGAAAATGGCAAAGATTGTAATGATTTTTGAAATTATTTATTGTGGAGACTCTGGTGTATTGTAATTTTGAACAAGTTTCACAGCTTATGTATAACCTTTGGGTCTACAAATTTTTGAGAGATAATGAGTATTGTTGCCTCAAAATACTATTTAAGGGGTCTCAAGTACAGTTTAGCCATCTGAGCTGTTTTCAACATACAAAAACTGATCTTTTGTATAAAAACAAGTTTTTTGATTTCTGTGTCTAGAAATGTGAAAAGTAAACGACAACAGCAGGATTCGAACCTGCGCGGGCAAAGCCCAAAAGATTTCTAATCTTTCTCCTTAACCGCTCGGACATGTTGCCTAATTTTAAATTCGTCGCTAATTATAGGAGTTTTTGTTATGGTAAAAAACAAAAAAAATGTTGAGGGTTTCGTTTCATTGATATATTCGTTTCATATCAATTTTACCATTGATTTTTGTCATTTGGCAAAAATTGATGTCCTTGTTAGGTTTTCCCCTCTATTTAGTAAATAGTTTAGTTCATAAATGTACGAATCTTTTTGAATGTGAAAAAAAAAAATATAGTTTAGTTGAAGCCTATTTATGTCAATTCATGAAATTCAAAAAATGATTAAAATAGACCGTTTTATGTATTATTTTGAAAGATTTAATATAGTACGAGGGACAAATGAAAGTTAGGTACTAGATCAATCCCAGAAATTATTTTTCTTATTTTAGCGGTCGTTTGCGTTTGCCTACAATTAAATTATAATTAAAGATATAAATTAAACCTAGAGGTTTTTGGTGAGTATTTCACTCTTTTAAAGCTATTTTGTTAGATAGTTTTAAGCGATCTTTCGAAGATGCTCCCCTAATATATATATGTATAGATTTTAATATAAATCTAGTTTTCTGTGTTGAAAAAAAAAAAAAAAAAACCTCTATTTAGTAAATAGTTTAGTTCATGACTGTAAGAATCTTTTTGAATGAGAAAAAAATACTTTATTTTAATTTCCTATCGTCTTATTATACACGAGGAGTTTTGTTTTTATCATTATCATTATAATGGTAATACCATTGGTCTTGTTTTCCTATGAGACAGAACAATGTCCTTTTTTAGGTTTTCCCCCCTTCTTTAGTGTATAACATTTAATGTATGACTTTCTGTGATGGTAAAAAAAAAAAACAAAAAAAAAAACGAATATGGGAATCTAACATCATGGATGAATTCAATCATGATAAAATCATTCTGAAAAAAAATAAATGTTAAAATTGGACTGTTATGCATACCATATTGAAAAATTCAATTTAGTGCGCAATACTGATTGGGGTTCACAACCAATCTCAAATAGTATCTTATATTAACTTTTATTTCTTTTATTGTAATTCCTATTAATTTTCATTACTTTTCATTTTAATTGCTTCTTATTTTTATGTCTTATAGCCTTTTTATTCAGGAGAGCTCTTTTTTTTTTATTGGTATAATCATTGTTGAATCACATTAGTTTTTGTTTTCTCACAAACATGAACTTGAGGACATCAATCAACTGATCAAGAACTGTGCGCGACTTTTTGTAATGGTACGAAGAAAAAAAAAAAATACTACTGTGCTGAATGCTATCAACTTGACAATTCTAACACCAAGTTAGTAACAATTGTTCTTGAAGTATTAATAAATATATATATGTAGGATAATTAGCCATAAATATATATTTTTTTTTTTTTTTTTTTTTTTTTTTATTTTATTTTTTTTTTCCTCTTCCCTCTCTGTTTTGCTCTTTTCTCTTTTTTTTAAAAAAAAAAAAAAAAAAAAAAATAGAAATTGGAGGGAATGAATCTCTTTGCATCATCTCTATTTGACGGGACTCCGAGAACGGATCCTAGAAAATCTGGAGAGAAAAAAGCTTCAAGTCATACATATTTCAAAAAATAATGTTAAGATTTCAATCTGATAGACACACACCATATTGAGCTTAAACATTGAAACTGCAAAACAAAAAAAATATAAAATATAAAATACCTAGAGATGCTTTCTAGAAACATAGCAAGAGCCAATCTTAAATACAGCACCAAAGCTGCCCAATTAAGCTGCCAAAGAACCCTTCATGTTTCTACTTATTTGTTAAATAAAAGAATCGAAACTGATGCATTTGGTGAAATCGAAGTTGATTCATCCAAGTACTGGGGTGCTCAAACTCAAAGATCCTTGCAAAACTTTGACATTGGTCAACCAGTTGCCAGATTACCTGCTTCTTTGATCAAATCTTTTGGTATTCTTAAAAAAGCTGCTTCTATTGTCAATGAGAAGTATGGAACTTTGAAACCTGAAGTTGCCAAAGCCATTCAAGAAGCAGCCACTGAAGTTGCCGAAGGTAAATTGATCGACCACTTTCCATTGGTTGTTTTTCAAACTGGCTCTGGTACCCAATCAAATATGAATGCTAACGAAGTCATTTCAAACCGTGCTATTGAAATCCTTGGTGGTGTCAAAGGTTCAAAAAAACCTGTTCATCCTAATGATGATGTTAATAAATCACAATCTTCAAATGACACTTTCCCAACTGTAATGCACATTGCTGCGGTTACTGAAATAACTAACAGATTGCTCCCAGAATTAACTAATTTAAGAAACTCTTTGCACGCCAAAGCCGAAGAATTCAAAGACATTGTCAAAATCGGTAGAACCCATTTGCAAGATGCAACTCCTTTAACTTTAGGTCAAGAATTCTCTGGTTATGTTCAACAGCTTACAAATGGTATTGAAAGAGTTGAATACACATTGATCAATTTGAAAAAATTGGCCCAAGGTGGTACTGCCGTTGGTACCGGTTTGAACACCAAAAAAGGTTGGGACAGTGATATCGCTACCGAAGTCAGCAAATTAACTGGTATCGATTTTATTACAGCACCAAACAAATTTGAAGCTTTAGCCGCCCATGATGCTATTGTTGAAGCTTCCGGTGCTTTGAATACTGTTGCAACTTCTCTTTTCAAAATCGCTAATGACATTAGGTATTTAGGTTCTGGTCCTAGATGTGGTTACGGAGAATTGGCTTTGCCAGAAAATGAACCTGGTTCATCAATTATGCCTGGTAAAGTTAACCCAACTCAGAATGAAGCTATGACCATGGTTTGTACTCAAGTTTTTGGTAATAACGCAACTATCACCTTTGCCGGTGCTTCAGGTCAATTTGAATTAAACGTTTTTAAACCAGTTATGATCTACAACTTGTTGCAATCTATTGAATTATTAGCTGACGGTAGTAAATCTTTCAGAATTCACTGTGTTGATGGTATCCAAGCTAACAAAGATAAAATTGACAAGTTATTGCATGAGTCCTTGATGTTAGTTACTGCTTTAAACCCATACATTGGTTACGATAAAGCTTCCAAAGTTGCTAAGAATGCGCACAAAAAAGGTATAACTTTGAAAGAAAGTGCTTTGGAATTAGGTGTTTTGTCAGAAGAAGAATTTAAAAAATGGGTCGTTCCTGAAAATATGATTGGTCCAAAAGATTGAACTCTGTAGACAGCAATATTTTCATTTTCTAAAATCGTCCATCTCACTTGCTGCTGTTGATTTAACATATTCATACTGTACATAATTCAAATCAGTACATTTTAAGCTATAAATTGGAACAAATACTAGTTCAGCATAACATCCTTCTTTTTTTTTTTCTTTTTTTGTTTGCAGGCTATTAATATCAATATATGTTTGCAATGTTTTACATATTCTCTAATATTTCAATTCTTTTCTTCCACTGCATAATGTAGAAGAACTATTACACATTGGTTAAGCAGTAAAATTGATGAAAACCGAGACTAATGTACAATATCAAATTAAACAAATTATAGAACAAACGCAAAAAGAAAAAAGAAAAAAAAAATAAACGGTTTAACTAAAAAATAAAGTTCACTTAAAAATTCAATTGACATGAATCCTCCCAATACATGAGCGCATTCTAGTCTCTCGCTCAACTGCCCCCGTTCACACCGTTACTATTTGAGTTGTTACTGCTACCATTATTTTGGGGTTGCAGAGCAGATTGCACCTTTTGCTTGAGTAATAACTGCTCAAACTGCTTTTGTTGTTCTAACTTCATATTTGACTTACCTTCCAGCAGCAGAGCATTCATTACTGCCTGCGGGTTTTGCTGCTCATTTGTGGGCTTACTATCTTGTTGTTGCTGAGCCTGCTGGCGCTGAAGAATTTGAAGCATAATTTGGTTTCTTTGCTGAGGCGTTAAGGAATTCAAATTCATGCGTCCAGTAGTCAGCAAAACGCTTGACAAAGATTTATCTAAATTTGGCACTGTACTGATGGTCTGATTTTTCACATTAGGTGGAGCTATTGGTATTGCATGTATCGCATTATTACTACTTTGAGGGATCTTGTTTGCAAACCCATGATTCATGTTGATCTGGTTCGTATTCAACAGATTAGCAAGCAGGGGGTTTGAAGTGTCGTTAACATTACTCATATTGTTGTTACTGCCAGCTGCTTGGGCTGTAAGATTAATATTGGGTGTATAAGTTACATTTGTGGCATTATTTTGTAACAATTGCTTGCCTCTATTTTGTAATATAGCAATATGTCTCGCCGCAGCTTTTGTCACCTCCTCTTTACTCCAAGTTGGGTTTCGCTGTTGAATTTTACTGATAATCGCAGACACTTGAGAGTGTATTACATCATTGTTTCTAAAGTTCGTATTGCCTGTGTCGGTTGATACACTATGATGGTTATTAGTGTTTCTTTCAATATTTCTATCAGCGTCTTGTTTGTTGTTAATCATTGGTGTATTAGTTGGCTGGCTTTTATTAGATACCACATCAACATTATGCTTAAATATTCCGATGTTATTCGTGGGAATGTGATTTTTATTCTTTAATTGTGAGCTTTGAAGCATTTTCTGAAAATTTGCCGAGATCTGCTGCTGTGTTTTTCCCCCTTCGCTGGAGCTTGAATTGATCCCTTCGACTATTTGCTGCTGTGGTACTTGCAATAGTGATTGTCCCTGTGTCATCTGTGGTGCTTGTGGTACTTGCAGTTTCTGCTGTGTTTGTGATTTCTGTTGTTGTTGTTGTTGTTGTTGTTGATGATGATGATGATTTGCATTTAAGGTATTGGCAGGGTTCGAAGTCAAATTTTGACGTATCTGTGATGTTTTCAATTGCAGCTGCTGACCCACTGGAGAAGGTTCTGCAGCATTTCCTATTGGGCTCGAGTTCAGTTTACTAAGTGTGTCATTGGGTTGTCCATTTTGCAGCTGCTGGGTAACAGGAATTTCAGATGCTGACTTTGTCAAAGGCAAGCTATGCGTACTTAATTGAGCTGATGGGTCCTTGCTATTTTTACTGGCATTAGCTCTGGCCATATTTTGAAAATAAATTTCTCTGGTAGCTCGTTCTCTTTCGTATTTCATGTTAGATAAATCAGTAGGTGTTAATATTTTTGATTTATCTTCGGAGCTCATTTGCTTTTTCACAATATTTGAATTAGTAGGTTTTGGAGCAATCTCTCTTTTTTTCATGCATCTTCTTATTGCCTCAAACATACTTGCCCATCTCAATCTTGTATGACCCCTCTGAATTGATTCTTTACCTACCCCCAACGGTAATATCCGCCTTTTGGTAGAAGTTTGTGTTTTATGGGCCGCTTCTAACCATACTTGTGCATGATGTGCGTATGGGCCTTTCAAATCACTGAACTGAAACTTGTCAGTTAATTGGATATATCGCTCAAAACATTGCCATGCGGTTCTTCTTTCAATATTTGATGTGTAGCTTTTCGTAGTTTTCGCACTCAAATGCGCAGAGATAACGTTCCAATTCAATAGGAATTTATTGGCATATGCTACCAATAGTTCATCATCTTCAGGAAGCCAAATAGTAGGGGTACGCAAATCAAGATATTTCAAAGGAGGAGGTGGAGGTGGCCTAATATAGTTATACTTTTTACTGCTTCCACTGGCAAACAATCCATGTGTAGCTGCAGTGATTGTGCTGTCCTGGTCGACACTAAGCTTTTCTTTAGAAACTAATTTATACCAATGTGATGCTTCTTCAAAAGGGAGTAACAATTTCGACGCAGGAACAACCGGCAAAGAGTTAAATTCATTTCCGGGTATGCCAGAATATATGTCCTGCTTCTTGAACTCATCAATAGCACTAAATGCATTATATGTGTCCAAATTTTCAACGATCGACTTGTTCATACCAAACAAATGATCTGTGGATATTGAAAGTTTGAAAGGAAAATTTGTATTATGAGTTGCAGTAGTATATGTCGGTTGAACAGTTGATAGGACTTGTATGGGATCGATGTCCGCATTTTGATCAAGTTCATCTTTAATTTTATTTGTCAATAAAGCGGTGTCAATAGTTTCCCGTTCCAAAGGTTTGCTCTCAGTTAGTTCATCATCAAAATTTCCTTCAAAATCCCGCTCTTCAGGTGGACTGTCGATTCCGATTAGATCGTTACTTATAAATTCATCAAAATTCATAAGCATGTCCATTTTGTCTTTATCCTCGTTATTGATATCCTCAATTTCCACATTTTTGACAGCTTCAAGTTCCTCGAGTTCAAGAAACCTCACGGGTTTTGGTTTAATGCAACACGCTTCCTTACCAAAATTGTGATATTCTAATACTGCATTTGCTAAAAATAAACAGGTTGCACGCTTGTATTTTTTATGTTCTTTAAAATCGGTAGCCATCCAAACACTTTCGTTAAGCAAATTATCCCAGTGAGTTTTTGCAGAAGCAGGGCCTGCAATGGGGTTCTGTTTGAATGGATCTAAAAATCTTTTTGGTTGTTTTAGACACCATTTGCCTTGTTTTTGTAATTCTTCAATTCTTGAATGAACAACCGAAATTTTTCCTTCCAAAAATGAGCTCTCAAAAAGATCGGTCGTTAAAACTTTGTGAGAATTTGCTAGAAGCTTTACCATAGGCAAGCTTCTAGAGTAGTAGAATAGCTTTGATAGAGGCATTGATTTGCTTACCTTCGTAGGATTATTTTCATTCATCAACATATAAATCAGATCCTCTTTTTTTATGTCATTTGATGCAGATTCATCAATCTGCTCACTGCCCTTATCTATCGCAGCTTGAGATTGCAATAGTTTAGTTCGCTCAAATGAATATTCTTCGTGAGGCATTGGTTTTGAGATTCTTTTTATTCTCTTGTAATCTGATTGCTCATTAGAATCACTTACTTCTTCTATTTTCCTTTTACTAGATTTCTCGCTTCCGAGAAAATTTTCCACGAACTCTACCTTTTTGTTTATTTTAGAAAATCTTTCATTCGTATTATTTGAAAATGAAGATGGGTCTTCATGTATTCTGTGCCCTTCTCCTTCTCTGCTCAAATCGTGTCTATCAAATTTGTTTACTTTCTGAACCTCATGGATATTCGGATTATTTCCCTCGCTTGAGTTTTGAATGATGTAATTTTGATCTTTATTTATAGTAATATTTTTAACACCTTCAACGCTTCTTGTGTTCAATAATGCTTGATCCTCAACGCTATTCACCAATCTGTCAAGTACTTCCCTATCTTGTAAAATGACTTGCTCATTAACTAAAACATTTTTGTCGATATTATTATCCTCGATAAATTTGCTAATGTATTTTGAAAAGACTTGAACTTCTGATTCCTTCAAAGGCTTGTATGGAAAACTTGAGATACAATACAAGAGAGCTAATTTCCGGTTTCTTGATCGATTAATATCTTGTAAAGTTGACCGTCTTCTGTCAATGGACTGACGTTTCAAACGGTCCTATTGGTATATTAGTAACTGTATATTAGTTTTAAGCCACATAAATAAATGACGTACCATATTCTCAGACATGTTGCCTCCACCAAAGATAATAATCTCAATATTTTCTTTGGCATCAACCGCAAATTGTTGATGCTTACCACCAACCACTGTTATTTTCTAGTTTTCCAAACATTTTGTGTAATGTAATGTGTTACCCGTACATGCTGTATGGAGATGAGTTTCAACATCAAGACTCAATAATGTCTTAGTTTATATATATTGCCACCAGTAATACTAGATCTTGTCTTACATTGATATTTATTCATTTAATTATCTCTATCAGTTTGCATTTCAGTTTGTGTAAATATTTGCCATCTGCTGTCTTTTTTTTCAGTTAGATTCAAATCACCAGCTTTTCTTGAAATGCAATGTGGCTACTAGAAGTGTATGTAATAGGAATGAAGCCTAATTGTGGCTTCTACATTACATTGTATATCAGAATTCTTTTAGTATTTAAATGATGAAGGTCCTTTAGGTTGAATCATACTTGCATAGAAATCAAAATGAAACAAAATATTTATTGTAGTTGTTTTTTGACTGCTTTTTTTTTTTTTTTTTTTTTCTGTTTTTTCTGCTTTTTTCTGCCTTTTTTTTTTTTTCCTGCATTAATTCTTCAATATCATTCTTTGTTTATAAGTTTTTTGTAAGTCTACTTGCCGCTCCAATTCACCAAATAACAAAATACTTCTGTATATTTCCCTTCCAAAAAAAATACTTGACTGTAGCTCAACATTTGTCAACCAAGTATTTAGGCAGACTCTGTTTATAGACTGAACTGTCTTTCCATATGGCTTGGATAGAAAGTTGGAACTGGAAGACAAGGTCACATTTAACAGGGCTACAAGAAGCTTTGGAAAAGCTGAAGTTTGATTTGGAAAAAATTTGCATAAAAAGCGCCACAAAAATATTTCTAGAAAGAAGCCTCAAGAATACTAAGCTTTATGACATAGAGAAATGTTTTCAAGTTACTGTTAATAAGTTTTACTTTGATGAAATTTTGTTTAACCCACAAAATGATGTTTCTGTCAAATTTGAAAAACTTCCAAAACAGGTTTCTGTGAGCTCCATCTGCTCTAAAGTGCAACCAAAACTATTAGAGCTAGTGGAAAATACAACGAAAGATGTCATTAGAATTGAAAACAAAACTAAAAAGTTTATTCAGAAATCGTGCTACATAAAAGAACTCAAATGCTCAGTCAAATCGCACGAGAGAATCAGTTGTTCGGCGCTTGTTTTCTCTACGGCTGAACATCAGATAAGCGATTTGATATTCAGTGATTTGAAGCATGATTCTATTAAAGAATTTTCAAAAGCTAAAATGTTTCACTTTTGGAAAGCAAAAATTGAAAAGTTTTCTGATGCAAATCCTTTATGGAATGAGAAAGTGCTTTTGGATCAGTTTGGAACTTTCATTACGGAGCCCACAAATATGAATGCAACCTACTCAAGCATATCGCACACAGATGAAATTTTTAAATTTACTGTACCTTTGATGAAAAATTGCATTAAAAAAAACCATAAAATAGATTTGACAAGAATTTTAGAGCCAAAACATTCAAGCTTATATTTTAGATTAAATAAAAGTTTTTCCAAAAATGAAATATTTCAATTTTTTCTGTTGGAAGAAGAAATAGATGATGAGTTTTTTATGTTAAAAGTCCGATTACCGGTCATTAATGAACAAGTAAGTAATTTGATAAAACCAAAATTGGCGGCAGTTTTAATGCAAAAATGGGTGGTTTCAGATTTTTTCCTTTTGAATCTCGATTGGAAGCCTATGAAACACTTAAAAAAGGACAAAATATTCGATGAAACTATACTGTCAAATTATTTTTTTGGTTCATATAAGATAAAAACTTTTGACATTGTTATTAAAATAGAAAAAATCAGAAGATCGGAATACGAGTCTGTTATTGAAGAGGAAAAGCAATTGAGAGGACGGGAAGAAAGTTTTTCGAGTTTTGGAATGACTAAACAAGACTTTAATGACTCATTCTTCTACGAGTATATCAATGCAGGACCACCATCAAAAAATGAATCCATAACAATGTTAGAAGCAAACCATCAACAAGAAGAATTGACTACTAAACAATCCATTTACCTTTCCAAAGCTGACAAAAAAGATTATGAAAACCTAAGTACTGAAGTAGGAGCAAAACATCAAACGTGTACACCGCTAAATATTCAAGGCAGAGCTCGAAAACACCATACATCTGAAAATGAGCAGAAAACGGTTACTCTATCGGCAACTAAGGGAAAGAGTTCTTTGGAGGTGAATAAAATTTCGCTTTCATTAATATTCGATCATGAGCTAGAAAATTTGATAGCTAGAAAAAAAAGAAAAATTATCAGTAATAGATTTCCCCCATCTAATCTGGAAGTCATAATAATGGATATTTTCAGCCACTCAGGTGAATTAAACGAAAGATCTGAGACATGTGGTTCAAGCAATAATCTGGAAAATGAATCAGGGTTCAATTTATCCCTTAAAGACTTACACGGCAATACAAATAAAACATCGTATATAAGAGTAGATGAAGAGTTTATTGAGTTATTCATGGTTGATAAACTCTTGAATAAAATTGAAAACACTGGCATTAATGTATTGTTAGTTAATTCAGCCAAATTTCACAAGCTTTATAAGATTGTTTCCGAAATGCACAAGCAAAATGCAAAATCTGGGAGACAAATAGAGATTTATGAAACTAATGATTTTGGTTTAGCAAAGGATGTTGACTTTTTGATTTCGGACACCCTTGGATTACTTATTATTTCTAGTAGTCAAATAAATCAAAAAAATTCTCTGACTAATAATTTGATAATCTATGAAAAAGTAAGAGAAATTCTTAGAGGAATCAAAGATTTGGTTTTATTGATACAGCTAGAGAGCTATTTTCTACCTAAGCGTGTGATTACAAAAGGAGACCTGTCATTTTCTTTCTACAAAAACAATTTCAATATATTGATAGATTTTGTTGAGCACATGAGAAAAGAAGGGGTACACTGTGTTTTTGGAGATTACAATGTTGAGGAAACTGGCTATATGATTTATAAATTGGCCTGCAGTGAGGGAATATCTATTTGACCGCACGGAAATTTGTAATATAAAGGTAAACAAAAAAATAATTGAAAACTTAAATTTCTTTCTATTTTTCTTTTTTTATTTTTTTTTTTTTCCCCAAAAAAAGTCACAACTAACAAATAATACGTCAGAGTAATGAGAGGTTCTATATAAAACTAGGTTGCAACTTATTAATCACTAAAAAAATTTCCTCATTAGTTCATCTCGAGAAATTGATTTTATCAAGTACCGAACAAAGAAATGAATTGCTCAAAACATTCATGCCGCAGTTTCTTTTAGTGAGTAGACTTCGAAACCTTGCCATTGGTTACAGTTTAAAGCACCTAGTAATTATCGTTCGTAGAAGCATTTGAACGAAATAGCTAAGAAGAGCTTACAAATGATAACAGATATGCAAAGCTCAATATAAAAAAGCTTGAGCAACAGTAAAATAAGAAAAACTTGAATAAGATATAAATAGACCTACAAAAAAAAAAAAAAAAAAAAAAAAGTAGAAAACGCTAATTAATCAATGGAAATTTGGTTAAACAAAATTAATGGCTCATACCACTTTTGACAGTAAACCCTTTAACCAACTCACTAACGCCACCTAACTCCAAGTCGTTACAGAAGCCATCAATACTAGCACTAATTAACATGTTTTCATATCTGCTTGGTTCTGTTGGAAGCTTGAATATTGTTTTCCAGTCTTCTTCAACATCAACCTCTTTACCATTATACTTACCATTATCAAGTTTAACTTTTTGTTTCCATTGTTGAACTTTAGCCATCTCTCTTGAAAGTTGTCTTTGATAGTAGTTGAAGTTATTCAAATCATAATTATAATCATCAATAGATTCTACCAATTTGTTGATGGTCAAAGTAGAGTCATCCAAGCCATTCAAGGCAAGAGATTCAAAATTTGCTAATAAATGATCTTTATTTTGTCTTTGAACGGAGCTATCTTTAGAGCTGAGATCAATCAAGTTATTAACCTTTAAATCATCTAATTCATAGTCATTTAATTCAATTTTCAAGTTGTTTAAAAATAATGAGATTAACTGTGAGTTGTGAATTTGTACTGGTAATTCAGTCAAGAAGTTGGTATGGTTCAAATCACTTTCGGCAAGTAATTTTCTAGTAAATTTAGTAGAGTTTCCATTGCTAAGGTAAGCTTTTATGAAATTTTCATTTAATCTAAATGCTCTCAAAGACAAGACACCTTTTTTTAGTTTGGATGCATCATTGATCAACAAAATACCGTTTGAGTTGTTCTGTGTTTGAAGAGATAATAAAGCATCAATAGTATGCTGGTTGATGAATTTAGCAGAAGTAGTAGATTGGTACCAACCAATAAATTGAGTGGCATGGCCAGCAACTTTCATTTGTTCTGTCAAGTCGCTCACGTATCTACGATTTGATCTCATACGATAAGAAGATCCTTCAGTAGACTCACCAAAAGTTGGGAAAGGAAAAGCATGAGAGACATTCAAAACGTCTTGATCATTATCTAAACCTAATATAGGACCACTGACAGGAGTTGGATAATGGTTTGAAGCATGTTTGACGATCTTCAAGACAGCACTACTTTCAATTTGTACTGAAATTGTTGTAGGACTTGTGTATTCTTTTCTAGATAGGTGTTAGTCTTTCAATATGGCGCTTAATTTATTGAATAAACAACAAAACCACAATAAACAGATACGTACGACATGGTCTGTTAGTTCCAAATGTATCTTTCTTGAATATTCTAGCAAAGATTATTCTATCAATTTACTTTTCTTTTCATGTTTTTTTTTTTTTTTTTTTTTTTTTTTTTTTTTTTTTTTTTTTTTTTTTTTTTTTTTTTTTTTTTTTTTTTTT